>CM059436.1:65054775-65217275 GCA_030390025.1 Squalus acanthias | reverse complement strand
TCTCAACAGCAATTAAACAGCATTTTCAGACCTGGCTGCAGGTAGATCGAAGGCCAGCTATTGTCAGCCAAAGCTAGTGTACTCCACAAAATCTGGTGTTCATTTCGTTCAATGTATTAGCAGCACCTACAGGAAGCTTTACATCTCTCTTCTCCATGCCCAAGGCAGACAGTAAAGTAACCATGTTATGATAAGATTCAAAACTTGGCACCATTGTGCCAGGATCTCTGAATGTGTCACAGAATCTGAATGTCACAATTTACAGCTTTCTCAATAAGAAGACTAGTGGCAAGTACTATTATTATCATGATGGTAACATAATTGTGCCAGCCTTGGCTCAGTTGTGCATGTTCAACTCTGAGTCAGAAGATTGTGGGGCGATCTTCGGCAGCGCGTTCAGGCGCTTACGATCATCCGAGGTAGGTGGTCAAGGTGGGGTCTTGAGCTGAAACGTCAGTTTAGCCTGTGTTTAGTGTAAGATGCTACCTTGGTAAAGGAGTTGAAGTCTGCACTTGGAACAGCCACCCAGAGGCTCGTTAAGGGGCTGATTGCCATTTAAAATGCCTGCTAGTGCTCATTAAAGAGGCTGTACAGCATTTTGGTGGCTAGCGCTTGTCGTAACACCCTCTCCTAACAGCGACTAGCTGTTTGGGAGTAAACACAGCATTGATGTCGATTTGAAGTGCTACTTAAAGGGATACTCACTATTTCATGTTCACTTGCTGCTGGAGCTGTGAAGAGGACCTCTGAAACACATCGGGAGACTTTCTGGGACACTTTGGGCTGGATTTTGTCAATGGGGACGTGATGGAGGTGGGACTCCCACTTTTTGGGTTGTAGTCCCGCCTCCATTGACTTGTGGCCAACCCATTGTATTTTCCCTTGATTGACCTTGTTAAGCCCGCCCAGCGGGCTTAGCAGGCCAATCAAGGGTCCCTTGGATACAGGTGACGTCAGCCATTGAAATTTCATCTGTCAAGAGCTTTTGACAGATGAAATTTCAGCATTTGACAGCTCTGTGAAGCTGTCAAACACTGACAATATGATTTCTAACGTGAGTCCCTGTACTTAGACTCAGTTAGAAATCAATCCAGCACAGAAAACAGAGACTGCAGCTTTTGACAGCTCCGCGGCCATTCTGCTTTCTGTGTCAGTGAGATTTCTGACTTCCGAGACCTGAAGGGCTGACACCTGCAGGAGTAAGTTAAGGTAAGTAAAACTTTTTTCCACACTTTACACTTACCTTACACACTTACCTCTGCACACATGCACCCATCACTCACCTGCCCACCGGACATATCGACCCCTCCAACACCTGCAGACCCACGGTCCGCCTCGCTGAAACGGCGTAGTTTGGAGCCGTCGAGTAGCCCACACTTCAGGGCTAAAAATAGGGATTAGGCAACAAACTGCCTGTTAACTACCTGTTAACAGGGAGTTAATTGTCACTAATCCCTTCCCGCCTCGGGGAGGCGGCTCCCAGCACAGGTTGGGTACCCGCCTCCAGTGAAACTGGCATGGAGGCGGGTTGGGGGTGGGATGGGTTCGGGACCCCCGAATCTGCTATTTTCCCACCCCACACGCTTCCAAACCCGCCTCCACAGGTCAATGAAAATTCTGCCCTTTGTCAAGACTTCACCAACACTTGAACAACATTTATTCTGCAAATTCTCTGAGGACTTCACCTAAAAAGAGTGAGTGCTGTGCTACTCCACCTTATTGGACACCTTATAGGAGTCACCAGGAAAAAGGGTGGGCTTGTTCATGGGCATCTTTCTAGGGATCACCCTTGGTGTGGACGAGGAATTGTAGGACGACGAGACCAGGCAGAGCAGCACCAGCTGCTGCAGGAGAGAGGGACAGGAGGGTGAGGTAGCGTCCTTCCCCCTGCGGGTACAGGACATCCTCCTCCGTGGGACCTCCTCCACCAGGGTCTCCATTGTCGCATCCAAGAACCTGTGCGCCCTCTCCCTCGGTCCCTGAGCCATCCTGCAATGTGCCGCTGTGCACCAGCCAGAGTACCCCACACCTTCAGTGGAAGTGGGTGCGAGGAGCCCACATATACTGCACCACGAAAATTGCGTCAAGTCAACTTTTGAGTGCTAAACTTGCAGGGCCTAGAAATTGGACATCGACAACAACCTGCTGGTGTCACTGCGGCCTCTGTGATGGAAGCTAAAGATAACAGCCTCCTGGTGATGTTATTGGCAGCATCCTACCCGAAGTTCCCATCCAGTAGCAGCGTTCCAGCTTCTTACAGCCGCTGGGAGTGAGGTTGCGGAGTTCGCAATGAATTGTGGGTAATTAAAGGGGCTATGAATTAATGGGGCAATGCGTTCAGAAATAATGGAAATTAAAATGAAGTGAAAAAATGCAGTTTTCAGCCCTTAGTGCCTTTCAAAATAAAAATTAACATTAAAAAGAAGCCCCAAATAGGAGTCTTCAGCACTTAAAGCTGAATTCCCTTCTGAGCCTCAAAAAATGGGAAGAATGATTCAGCACTTACACAAATGACTCAAGCCAGGGAAGGGGCACCCAGGGTCTCGCACACCGCACTCCAGCTTTGTGCAGGGGGTCAACACTGCAAGACTGGCCCTCTACCCACAGGGGCCAGGAGGCACTCCAGAAAGAACGATGTGAGACCACATCACCGAGCCCGTCACTGCCAGCAGTGTCGCCCCCACCACCTGGCTCCAGTGCCCAAAGAAGCTTCATGACCTCAGACCAGTGGTCAAGGTCAGTGAATGCATCTTCAAAAGCCGTCTCCTACCAACTGCATCACTAGCCTCACACACTGCTCAATGTACAACTCCCACCCCACCCCAATCACTCACCTACCAACAATCTCTACCAATCACGAGGCACATCTCACATTCCTAGCCTCACCTCACCCCCTTGGAGGAGACGGTGCTGGCCATTCTTGGCAGGGGCATGGGTGAGCCCTTGGCCAGCGGTGGGGCTGAAAGGATAAAAGATGCTGGTATCCTCATACGATATCCTCCTTCTCGCATGCACCTCTTGCTTTCCTGCCTCCCCTCACCACAACTCCACCCTTGTGCCTTCCTTAGTTCACACACACAAGAAATGCAGCCTGTCCAGCCAGTGGGTGACCAAGAAGAGGGAGAGGAGAGTGAAGAAGAAGAAGAAGAAGAAGAAGAAACACCGTCATTCGATTTCACACTCCCAGCCACCAACTCCTCAAGGTCGACCTGCAAGGCCATTTGCAGTGTCCCCACTGAAAGTCAGCAGCCTTCCACCAGCCATGCTGCAGCCACTGGGGTAGCACTGCGTGACATCACTAGGATACGCAAAGGCACATACAAGACAGTCACTAAGGGAATGCATAAGGCTGATAAGTTGATATCTTGATGACATATTGAATGGATAGATGTATAAAGTTGGATTGGAAAGTTTGCTTTGTGGTGGCTTTTATTTCAGCATTTTTTTTTAATTCACTTATGGGATATGGGCATCGCTGGCAAGGCCAGCATTTATTGCCCATCCCTAATTGCCCTTGAGAAGGTGGTGGTGAGCTGCCTTCTTGAACCACTGCAATCTGTGTGGTGAAGGTGCTCCCACAGTGCTGTTAGGTAGGGAGTTCCAGGATTTTGACCCAGCGATGATGAAGGATCGGCGATATACTTCCAAGTCAGGATGGTGTGTGACTTGGAGGGGAACTTGGAGGTGGTGGTGTTCCCATGCGCCTGCTGCCCTTGTCCTTCTAGGTGGAAGAGGTTGTGGGTTTGGGAGGTGCTGCCGAAGAAGCCTTGGCGAGTTGCTGCAGTGCATCTTGTAGATGGTACACACTGCAGCCACGGTGCACCGGTGGTGGAGGGAGTGCACTTTTGATGAGATGCGATTTCAAAAAGGCCAGCTGTCTTCCAGTACCTTGCCCAAGTAGCCATTCTTTATGTGTCAGCCTGGACAGCACATGTTGGCAGCTATTTGTTCAAGGGGAAGACTACAGCTGTGCTGATCCTGGCCCCACACAACATCCTCGCACAGACACTACCAATAGGAATTAGTGGATAGGGATCAAGAGTGGGCACCTTGTCTCAATATTCTCTACCTAGCCCAGGGATACTGAGGCCAATTGTAGTACCCCTACTATTGTTCATACTAAGATCAGCTAACTCAGCACACTCGGGATTGAGCTTAGTTTCTATGGTTCATTTCCACACTTGGCAGTGCATTTGTCAGCCGAGCCACCGGGGAGCCTTTGACATCAGATTCATGGGGAGATATCTGCTGGCTTCAAAATCAACAACAACTTGCATTTAAATAGCACCTTTAATGTAGTAAAATGTCCCAAGGCGATTCACAGGAGTATAATCAGACAAAAATTGACACACAGCCAAAGGAGACGTTAGGACAGGTGAGCAAAAGCTTGGTCAAAAAGGTAGGTTTTAAGGAGCATAGTAAAGGAGCAGAGAGAGGTGAAGAGGTGGAGAGGTTTGGGGAGGGAATTTGAGAGCTTAGGGCCTAGGCAGCTGAAGGCACAACCATTTGTGGGGCGAAGAAAATGGAGGATGCACAGGAGACCAGAGTTGGAGAAATGCATAGTTTTCAGAGGGTCGTAGGGCTGGAGGAGGTAACAGAGATAGGGAGGGGCGAGGTCATGGAGAGATTTGAACGTGAGGATGAGAATTTTAAAATTGAGTTGAAGCTGGACCGGGACCCAGTGTAGGTCAATGAGCACAAGGATAATGGGTGAACGGGACTTGATTCAAGTTAGGGTAAAGGCAGCAGAGTTTTGGATAACATTATGGAGGGTGGAAGATTAGAGGCCAGGCAGGAGAGTATTGGAATAGTCAAGTCTGAAGGCAACAAAAGCATGGATAAGGATGTCAGCAGCAGATGGGCTAAGGCAGAAGCGGAGACGGGCAATGTTATGGAGGTGGAAATAGACGGCCTTGGTGATGGAGAGGATATGGGGTCAGATGTTCAGTTCAGGGTCAAATACGACACCACAGTTGTGGACTGTTTGGTTCAACCTGAGACAGTGGCCAGGGAAGATTGAAGTTGATAGCTCGGAATCGGAGTTTGTGGCTTGGGCCAAAGACAATAGTTTTGGTCTCCCAATGTTTATATGGAGGAAATTTCAGCTCATCCAGACCTGGATGTCGGGCATTTTTTTTAAATTCATTCATGGGATGTGGGCGTCGCTGGCAAAGCCAGCATTTATTGCCCATCTGTAATTGCCATTGAGAAGGAGGTGGTGAGCCACCTTCTTAAACCGCTACTGTCAGTGTGGTAAAGGTACTCCCACACTGCTGTTAGATAGGGAATTCCAGGATTTTGGCCCAGTGACGATGAAGGAACGGCGATATATTTCTAAGTCAGGATGGTGTGTGACTTGGAGGGGACCTTGGAGGTGGTGGTGTTCCCATTCACTTGCTGCCCTTGTCCTTCTAGGTGGTAGAGGGCACAGATTTGGGAGGTGCTGTCGAAGAAGCCTTGGCGAGTTTCTGCAGTGCATCTTGTAGATGGTGCACGCTGCAGCCACGGTACGCTGGTGGTGGAGGGTGTGAATGTTTAAGGTGGTGGATGGGGTGCCAATCAAGCGGGCTGCTTTGTCCTGGATGTGTCGAGCTTCTTGAGTGTTGTTGGAGCTGCACTCATCCAGGCAAGTGGAGAATATTCCATCACACTCCTGACTTGTGCCTTGTAGATGGTGGAAAGGCTTTGGGGAGTCAGGAGGTGAGTCACTTGCCACAGAATTCCCAGCCTCTGACCTGCTCTTATAGCCACAGTATTTATGTGGCTGATCCAGTTAAGTTTCTGGTCAATGGTGACCCCCAGGATGCTGATGGTGGGGGTTTTGATGATGGTAATGTCAAGGGGCGGTGGTTAGACTCTCGATTGTTGGAGATAGTCATTGCTTGACACTTGTGTGGCGCGAATGTTACCTGCCACTTATCAGCCCAAGCCTGAATGTTGTCTCGGCCTTACTGCATGTGGGCATGGACTGCTTCATTATCGGAGGAGTTGCGAATGGCACTGAACACTGTGCAGTCATCAGCAAACATCCCCACTTCTGACTTTATGATTGAGGGAAGGTCATTGATGAAGCAGTTGAAGACGGTTGGGCCTAGCACACTGCCCATGAGGAACACCTGCAGCCTGACAACACAGGGGCAATGGAGGGGTCGAAAAAGGTGGTGGTGATGTTGAGCAGGGTGTTGTCAGCATACTCGTGTAACCGGAAGTTGTGTTTTAAAATTATGTCACTGAGGTGCAACATGTAGATGAGAAATAGAAGGCGACGAAGGATAGAACCTTGGGGAACTCCAAAGGTAATGGTGTATGGTTGGGAAGAGAAACCATTGCAGAAAATTCTCTGGCTACAACTGGAAAGCTAAGAGAGGAACCAGACGAGGGCAGTCCATTTCTGCTATACAATAGAGAAGAGGTGTTGGAGGAGAGATGGATGTTATTTGTGACTTTGATTGGGGCTGTTTCAGTGATGTGGCAGGGGTTGGCACAATTATGATAATAATAGTACTTGCCACTAGTCTCCTTATTGAGAAATCTGTAAATTGTCACATTCAGATTCTGTGACACATTCAGAGACCCAGGCATAATCTTTCAATATTATCACAAGATTGTTGCATTACTGTCAGCCTTGGGCATGGAGGAAAGGGCTGTAAAGCTTCCTGTAGGTGCTGCCAGTACATTGAACTAAATGAACACCAAATTTAGTGGAGTACACTAACTTTGGTTGACAGGAGCTGGCCTTCGATCTACCTGCATTCAGGTCTGAAACTGCTGTTTAATTGCTGTTGAAAATAGAAACACAGTGGTAAATTTCCTTCTTCGCGCTATGGGTGGTAACTTGGCTGAGCAAATTGCCCACTCATTATAGAACCTACATGATTTTCATCTTATTGAAATCAGTCACAGGAGTTAATGGGATCCTAAACTAAAGCATATATATAACATAAGCAGATTAAGTAGATAGCCTGCAATTCCTGTGCCAGGTGGAAACGCCAGAAAGCTTCATGTGTGCTGGATAACCACTTGTGTAGGAACTGCCTCCAGCTGCTCGAACACAAGCTCAGCAAGGCATACAGGAGGCTGAGAATTTCATGGATTACACGTTCCAGGAGGTGGTCACCCCGCAGCCACAGAGAGTTCAGAAGGATAGTAACTGGGTGGCCATCTTGCAGGTTAGGAAGAGGAGGCAGGAGTGCAGGAATCTTCCAGGAGTAGTGCACTCAAAAACCGGTTATCAGTGCTGAATACCAGTGAAGTTGACGACACCTCGGGAGAATGCAGTCCAGAGCAAATCCATGACACCATTGGGTAATGAACTGCACAGCAGCGTGTAGAAATGCAGTGATTATAGGGGATTCGATCATCAGGGGGATAAACAGACGCTTCTACAACCGCCATGTGAGTCTCGCATGGTGTGTTGCCTCCCTGGTGCCAGGGTAAAGGATATCACAGAATGGGTGCAGAACATTCTGCAGAGGGAAGGGGAACAGGCAGAAGTCATGGTCCATGTTGGAACCAACAATGTAGGAAGGAAAAGGGTTGAGGTCCTGCAGTCAGAGTTTTAGGAGTTAGGGAGGAAGTTAAAGAGCAGGACCTCAAAGGTAGTAATCTCTGGATTACTTCCAGTGCCACGTGCTGGTGAGTATCGGAGCAGTAAAATAAGACAGGTTAATGCGTGGCTGGTGAAATGGTGCAGGAAAGAGAGCTTCAGATTCCTGGGGCATTGGGATCATGTCTGGGGCAAGAGGAACCTGTACAAGATGGATGGGTTGCACCTCAACAGGTCTGGGACCAATGTCCTTGCGGGAAAATTAACCAGTGCTGTGGAGGAGGGGTTAAATTAATTAGGTTGGGGGAGGGACAACAGGATTTAGAATTAGAGAGGAGAAACAGGGGAGGGGCACCAGGATGAAGCATTAGAGAGGATAAACAGGAGAGGACCACCAGGATGAAGCATTAGAGAGGAGAAACAGGGGAGGGACACCAGGATGAAGCATTAGAGAGGATAAACAGGAGAGGACCACCAGGATGAAGCATTAGAGAGGAGAAACAGGGGAGGGACACCAGGATGAAGCATTAGAGAGGAGAAACAAGGTCCACAGAGGACTGGGAGAGACAAACAGCATGACAATAAAGAGTAGTTCAGAAAAAAGAGGGATTAGATGGGGGGGAAATGCAAGGCGACTAGGATGGGTTTGGAGTGCATGTGCGAAAATGCACTGACAGTGCTATATAAGGTTAGTGAGCTGCAGGCACATGGGATTATGATATAGTGGAAATAATGGAGACCTGGTTCAAACAAGTGTAGGAATGGGAACCTAATATTCCTGGCTACAAGGTATTCAGGAAGTTAGGAAAGTAAAAAAAGGAAGGGTATGGCAGTATTGGTCAAAGATACTTTTACAGCACTGAAAAGGGATGATGTACTTGAGGGTTCAAAGACAGAATCTATTTGGTCAGAATTAAGGAACAATAGAGGAGCTAATATGCTGCTGGGTGTATACTATAGGCAGGGTCCTTGCCCTGCTCTGAGGTTGGAGTTGTGGCTGCAGCAGTTGGCAGATTTCAGTGAGGCCCTCCCGAGTGAAGCGCAGACATCACAAACATTGGTCGTCGCTGATGTTCAGGAAGGAGAATTGCTCCCTAAACACCCTGGGCGGATATGGCCTCCTGCTGAGAGCCCTTCTCCTCCTCCTCCATCTTCAACAGCTTGTCCTGCTTTGCGTGGCCTCTGCTCATTCTCCCAGTCATGCTCGATTCCAAGAGGAAGGCCTACTAGTGCACCCATGTCTGGGAGCAGCTGGTTTGTGCAGAAGCCTTGAAGTTAGCAAAAAGTGCTTCAGCACCTGCCACACCACTCCCTGTGGACTTTTGAAACTTGGAACAACTATAGAAAACACCAAATATTTGTAGAAGTGTAGCAACAGCCAGAAAAATTCAACCAGCAACTAACCTGTAAGTAGTTGATGATCCCTTTAAATAGTGCTGGTGGGGGGTCCTTCCTGCTGCTTAGCGTGTGTTCAGCTGTGTGAGCTTAAGGGTATCGGCTGGAGCGTTGAGCTCCAAAATGGCAGCGCTGCACGCTGATTGACATCATGATCTGCCTGCACTGCATACTTCCGGCGGATGTTAGGTGCGGGCGCCAGTTTGGATCCTTAACAGCACTCGTAAGGCCCCAATAATGGGGCTGCAGAGCCCAATTTCTTACCCCTCAACTTTCAAAAGGCATTTGATAAAGTACCACATAATAGGCTTGTTAGCAAAATTGAAGCCCGTGGGATAAAAGGGACAGTAGCATCATGGATACAAAATTGGCTAAGGGATAGAAAACAGAGTTGTGGTGAATGGCTGTTTTTCAGACTGGAGGGAGGTACACAGTGGCGTTCCCCAGGGTTCAGTACTAGAACCACTGCTGTTTTTGATATACATTAATGACTTGAACTTGAGGGTACAGGGCACAATTTCGAAATTTGCAGATGACACAAAACTTGGAAGTGTAGTAAACAGTGAGGAAGATAGTAATAGACTTCAAGAAGACATAGACAGGCTGGTGGAATGGGCGGACACATGGCAGATGAAATTCAATGCAGAAAAGTGTGAGGTGATACATTTTGGTAGGGAGAATGAGGAGAAACCATACACACTAAATAGTACAATTTTAAAAGGTGTACAAGAACAGAGAGGCCTGGGGGTGTTTGTGCACAAACCTTTGAAGGTAGCAGGGCAGGTTAACAGAGCAGTTAATAAAGCACATGGGATCCTGAGCTTTATAAGTAGAAGCATAGAATACAAAAGCAAGGACGTTACGCTAAACCTTTATAAAACACTAGTTTGGCCACAGCTAGGGTATCGTGTCCAATTCTGGAACAGAACTCCTTTAAATTCATGCAATATTGCTATAAACTGTTAGTAAATGAAGAAATGACTGGAAAAAGGATTGCATTTTATTAATGAAAACCAAGTCATTAAATTGTAGCACTGCTTCTGCCCAACACACTAAACTGAGCCACCATGTGAAAAGGGTATCTAAACCCCCTGCTGCTTGTTATTAGTTACATCACACATCAGCAATTTGTTTTTAAAACATTGATTTAATTTAAGCGTTAATTTTTACATTGAGAAGCTCTGTAACCCATGGATTCGAGCCATCCCGAGAATATGCTCACCATACTAAATAAAATGACACAGAATTACATAGAATATACAGCTCAGAAACAGGCCATTCGGCCCAACTGGTCTGTGCTGGTGTTTCTACTCCACACGAGCCTCCTCTAAAGCTCGCTCTAGGCTGCGCTTTGTTCTGCGCGGCCTGTTTATTTCAATGCGCGGTCCCTTTAAATTTCTGCGCATGCGCGGTATTTTCAATGCGAGATCTTGTGGGCGGCCGGCATGGATCCTCGCAGATTACTGTGCGCACGCATGCAGCTTAGAGGGAACATTGGTCTCCTCCCGTTCCATCTAACTCATCTCAGCTTTTCAGCATATCATTCTATTCCCTTTTCTCTCATGTAGTCGTCTAGTTTCATTTTGAAAGCATCTAAGCTATTTGTCTCAAACTCTTCCTATGGTAGCGCGTTCCACATTCCAACCACTCTCTGAGTAAAGAAATTTCTCCTTATTTCCCTGTTGGATTTATTAGTAACTATTTTGTATTTATGGCCCCTAGTTTTAGATTCTCCCACAGGTTGAAGCGATCTCACCACATCTACCCTGTCCATCCCATTCATAATTTTAAAGACCTCTATTAAATCTCCTCTAAGTCTTCTCTTTTCTATAGAAAAAAATCCCCAACTTGTTCAATCTTTCCCGATAGCTGTAATCTCTCAGTTCTGGTACCATCCTTGTAAATCTTTTTTGCACTTTCTCCAGTGCTTCTATGTCTTTTTTATAGTATGGAGACCAGAACTGTGCACAGTACTCTAAGTGCAGCCGAACCAGGGTCCTATGGTGAAACCAGGTTTCACATAACTTCACTACTTTTGAATTCTATACCCCTAGAAATAAATCCCAGTGCTTTGTTGGCATTTTTAATTGTTTTTAATTATTTGTTCACCTGTATCCCTAGATCCCTTTGCTCTTCTACCCTATTTAGTTTCTTATATTCTAAGGTAAAGTTTTTTTTAAATTATATTAGGAAAAATACAGTGGTCAAGAGCAATGTGGGCCCCTTAAAAACTGATAATGGTGATAATGTAAATGAAAATTAGGGAACGACAGGCATTTTAAATAATTAATTTGCGTCAGTATTTACAGTAGAGGGAACATTGCATGTCACTCTGCTATTTAAGAAAGGTGAGAGAGGAAATCCAAGGAATTATAGACCAGTTAGCCTAACATCTGTTGTCGGGAAATTACTAGAGTCTATAATTAAGGATAGAGTGACTGAACACCTTGAAAATTTGAGGGGTACAGAGCAGCTGCTGACAGGCGAAAATCGGGTTGGCCTTGGCTTCTAGGTAAGTGGCGGATAGGGAGTGGGGATTTGGTAGGATCTCGTGGGAGAGAAAGGGTGGAGTTTGTGGCAGTGGAGGCCGCGACATACCTTGTGGGGCCCGGTGGAGCACTCCTGATCCTCCTGGGAGCAGGTTGGCTACCCTCCCTTTGTCCTGCCTCCATCGAACCCGAAAGTGGATGGGTTGTAGGTGGGTTGGGGTCGGGTTTCAGAGTTTTAAAATTTTAACATGTGACCCTATCCCTACCCACCCACTTTTGGTTGTTAAAAGTCACCCCATACTCCCTGGCTGAAATTTCAGCCCAGGATATTTGAACCAGGAACGGTAACATAGTGGTTATGTTACTGGACTAGTAATCCAGAGGCCTGGACTAATCATTCAAAACCACCATGGCAGCTGGGGAATTTAAATTCAGTTAATTAAATAAACCTGGAATAAAAAGCTAGTATCAGTAATGGTGACCTGTGAAACTACTGGATTGTCGTAAAAACACATCCTGTTCACTAATGTCCTTTAGGGAAGGAAATCTGCCATCCTTACCCAGTCTGGTTTTATATGTGACTCCAGACCCACAGCAATGTGGTTGACTCTTAACTGCCCTCTGAAATGGCCTAGCAAACCATTCAGTGTACCAAACCGCTACAACAAAATATAATAAGCATTGAACTAGGCATCGGATTTGGACACGACAAAGGCACACCCAGCCCAGTCGACTCTGCAAAGTCCTACTCACTAACATCTGGGGACTTGTGCCAAAATTGGGAGAGCTGTCCCACAGACTAGTCAAGCAACAGCCTCACACAGTCATACACACAGAATCATACCTTTCAGCCAACATCCCAGACTCCTCCATCAGCATCCCTGTCCTGCCAGTGGGACAGGACAGACCCACCAGAAGTGGTGGGGCAGTGGTATACAGTCGGGACGGAGTGGCCCTGGGAGTCCTCAACATTGAAATCTCATGGCATCAGGTCAAACATGGCAAGGAAACCTCCTGCTGATTATCACCTAATGCCCTCCCTCAGCTGATGAATCAGTACTCCTCCATGTCGAACACCACTTGGAAGAAACACTGAGGGCAGAAAGGGCACTGAATGTATTCTGGGTGGGAGACTTCAATGTCCATCACCAAAAGTGACTTGGTAGCACCACTGCTGACCGAGTTGGCCAAGTCCTGAAGGACATAGCTGCCAGACTAGGCTTACGGCAGGTGGTGAAAGAACCAACACAAGGGGAAAAACCTACTTGACCTCGTCCTCACCAATCTACCTGTTCCAGACAGTATTGGTAGCAGTGACCACCACACAGTCCTTGTGGGGACAAACTCCCCTCTTCACACTGAGGACACCCTCCATCATGCTGTATGGCACTACCACCGTGCTAAATGGGATAGATTCAGAACAGATCTAGCAGCTCAAAACTGGGCATCCATGAGGCACTGTGAGCCATCAGCAGCAGCAGAATTATACTCCACCACAATCTGTAACCTCATGGCCCGGCATATCCCTCGCTCTACCATTACCATCAAGCCAGGGGACCAACCCTGGTTCAATGAGGAGTGTAGAAGAGCATGCCAGGAGCAGCACCAGGCGTACCTAAAAATAAAATGCCAACCTGGGGAAGCTACAACACAGGACTACATCACAGGACTGCATGCATGATAAACAGCGGAAGCAGCTTGCTGCAGACAGAGCTAAACGATCCCACAACCAACGGATCAGATCAAAGCTCTGCAGTCCTGCCACGCTATGTTGTGAAGGGTGGTGGACAATTAAACAGCTAATGGGAGGAGGACACTCCATGAACATCCCGATCCTCAGTGATGGAGGAGCACAGCACGTGAGTGCAAAAGACAAGGCTGAAGCATTTGCAACCATATTGGGGAACCAAGGGGTTAATAAGAGTGAGGAACTTAAAGTAATTAATGTCAGTAGAGAAAAAGTACTTGAGAAACTAATGGGACTAAAAGCCAACAATTCCCCTGGACCTGACAGCCTACATCCTAGGGTTCTAAAAGAGGTGGCTGCAGAGATAGTGGATGCATTGGTTGTGATCTTCCAAAATTCCCGAGATTCTAGAACAGTCATAAGAACATAAGAAATAAGAGCAGGTGTAGGCCATACGGCCCCTCGAGCCTGCTCCGCCATTCAATAAGATCATGCCTGATCATCGACCTCAACTCCACTTTCCCGCCCCATTTCCGTATCCCTTGATTCCCCTAGAGTCCAAAAATCTATCTATCTCAGCCCCAAAGACTCAGCATTCACAGCCCTCTGGGGCAGAGAATTACAAAGATTCACAACCCTCTGAGTGAAGAAATTCCTCCTCATCTCGGTCTTAAATGGCCTACCCCTTATCCTGAGACTATGCCCCCTAGTTCTAGACACTCCAGCCAGGGGAAACAACCTCTCAGCTTCTACCCTGTCAATCCCCTTCAGAATCTTGTATGTTTCAATGAGATCACCTCTCATTCTTCTAAACTCCAGAGAATATAGGCCCATTCTACACAATCTCTCATCATAGGACAGCCCTCTCATCCCAGGAATCAATCTAGTGAACCTTCATTGCACTGCCTCCAAGGCAAGTATATCCTTCCAGTCCCAGCGGATTGGAAGGTAGCAAATGTAACCCCACTATTCAAGAAAGGTGGGAGAGAGAAAACAGGCCAGTTAGCCTGACATCAGTCATTGGGAAAATGCTGGAATCCATTATTAAGGAGTGGTAGCAGGCATTTAGAAAAACATGATATGATTAGGCAGAGTCAACGTGGTTTTATGAAAGGGAAATCATGTTTAACAAATTTAATCGTTTTTAAAGGATGTAACTCGGAGGGTAGGTAAAGGGGAACCAGTGGGTGTAGTATATTTAGATTTCCAAAAGGCATTCGATAAGGTGCCACATAAAAGATTGCTACGCAAGATAAGGGCATTATGGGGCTAATATATTAGCATGGATAGGGGATTGGTTAACCGACAGAAAACAGACAGTAGGGATAACTGGGTCATTTTCCGGTTGGCAGGCTGTAACTAGTGGGGTGCGACAAGGATCAATGCTTGGACCTCAGCTATTTACAATCAATATTAATGACTTAGCTGAAGGGACCGTGTGTAATGTATCCAAGTTTGCTGACGATACAAAGCTAGGTGGAAAGTAAGCTGTGAGGAGGACACAAAGAGCCTGCAAAGGGATATAGACAGGTTAAGTGAGTGGGCAATAAGGTTGCAGATGGAGTATAATGTGGGGAATTGTGAGGTTATTCACTTTGGTAGGAAGATTGGAAAAACAGATGGGGGGAGAAATTCGTTTTAGCCAGTAAAGTTGCTGGTGTCACTGGCAACTGGAGTTAACAGCCGCTGAAACTGGTCGCAATGCTAATGGAGCAAAATTCGTCTGGGGGGATGGAGATTGTTGGCGCAGCTCTTACCTTCTGTGCAACGCCGTCCTGGTGGCATTACTGGAGGCATCCAAGGTGAAGTTCCTGTCCAGGTGCGGCGTTGGAGCTTTGCACAGCCTCTGGAAGCGAGGCTATGGAGCTCGCAAGCAATTGTGGGCATGGAAGAGGTCTGAGAATTAAAGGGGCCATGCACACTGAAGCGATATAAATTACAATGAAGTGAAACAATGCAATTTTCAGCCCTTTCTGTCTTTTAAAGAAAATTAACATTAAAAAGAAGTCCCAAATGTGAATATTCAGCTCTTAAAGCGGAATTCCCTTCCTAACCTCAAAAAATGGGAAAAATGCCTCAGCACTAACACAAATGGCTCAGCAAGCCAGGGAAGGGGCACCCAGGGTCTCGCACACAGCACTCCAGCTTTGTGCAGGGGGTCAACTCTGCAAGACTGGCCACCTACCAACAATCTGCACCAATGACAAGGCACATCTCCCATTCCTAGCCTGACCTCACCCCCTTGGAGGAGACGGTGCTGGCCATTCTTGGGAGGAGCATGGCTGAGCCCTCGGCCAGCGGTGGGGCTGAAAGGTTAAAAGATGCTGGTATCCTTATACGTTATCCTCCTTCTGGCATACACCTCATGCTTTTCTGCCCTCCCATCACCACAACTCTACCCTTGTACCTTCCTCATTTCACACACCCAAGAAATGCAGCCTGCCCAGCCAGCCAGTGGGTGACCAAGAAGAGGGAGAGGAAAGTGAAGAAGAACAAGAAGAAGATGATTGATTTGACACTCCCAGCCACCAGTTCCTCAAGGTCAATCAGCAAGGACATTTGTCACCATTGACCAGAAACTTAACTGGACTAGCCACATAAATACTGTGGCTACAAGAACAGGTCAGAGGCTAGGTATTCTGCAGCAAGTGTCTCACCTGCTGACTTCCCAAAGTCTTTCGACCATCTACAAGGCACAAGTCAGGAGTGTGAATGGAATACTCTCCACTTGCCTGGATGAGTGCAGCTCCAACAACACTGAAGAATGTTGGTCCATTAGAGGACGAGACCGGGAAATTAGTTGTGGGGAACACGGAGATGGCAAATACGCTGAACAAATATTTTGTATCAGTCTTTACAGTAGAAGATACTAAAAATATCCCAACACTGGACAAACGGGGGGCTATAGGGGGGGAGGAGCTAAACACGATTAAAATCACTAAGGAGATGGTACTCGGTAAGATAATGGGACTTAAGGTGGATAAATCCCCTGGACCTGATGGCTTACATCCTAGGGTCTTGAGAGAAGCAGCGGTAGGGATTGCGGATGCATTGGTGGTAATTTTCCAAAACTCCCTGGATTCGGGAAAGGTCCCAGCAGATTGGAAAACTGCTAATGTAACGCCCTTATTTAAAAAGGGAGGTAGACAAAAGGCTGGAAACTGTAGACCAGTTAGCCTAACAACTGTGGTTGATAAAATGTTGGAGTCCATTATTAAGGAAGCAGTAACAGGACATTTGGATAAGCATAATTTAATCAGACAGAGTCAGCATGGTTTTATGAAGGGGAAATCATGCTTGACAAATTTGCTCGAATTCTTTGAGGACGTAACAAACAGGGTGGATAAAGGGGAACCAGTGGATGTGGTGTATTTGGACTTCCAAAAGGCATTTGATAAGGTGCCACACAAAAGATTACTGCACAAGATAAAAAATCACAGGATTGGGGGTAATATACTGGCATGGGTGGAAGATTGGCTATCTAACAGAAAACAGAGAGTTGGGATAAATGGTTCATTCTCGGGTTGGCAATCAGTAACTAGTGGTGTTCTGCAAGGGTCAGTGCTGGGACCCCAACTCTTTACAATCTATATTAACGATTTGGAGGAGGGGACCAAGTGCAACGTATCCAAGTTTGCTGACGATACAAAGATGGGAGGAAAAGCAGTGAGTGAGGAGGACATAAAAAACCTGCAAAAGGACATAGACAGGCTAAGTGAGTGGGCGGAAATTTGGCAGATGGAATATAATGTTGGAAAGTGTGAGGTTATGCACTTTGGCAGAAAAAATCAAAGAGCAAGTTATTATCTAAATGGAAAGAAACTGCAAAGTGCTACAGTACAAAGGGATCTGAGGGTCCTGGTGCATGAAACACAGAAGGTTAGTATGCAGGTACAGCAGGTGATCAGGAAGGCCAATGGAATCTTGGCTTTTATTGCAAGGGGGATGGAGTATAAAAGCAGGGAAGTCTTGCTTCAGTTATACAAGGTACTGGTGAGGCCACACCTAGAATACTGCGTACAGTTTTGGTTTCCATATTTAAGAAAAGATATACTTGCTCTCGAGGCAGTTCAGAGAAGGTTCACTCGGTTGATTCCGGAGATGAGGGGGTTGACTTATGAGGAAAGGTTGAGTAGGTTGGGCCTCTACTCGTTGGAATTCAGAAGAATGAGAGGCGATCTTATCGAAACATATAAGATTGTGAGGGGGCTTGATCGGGTGGAGGCGGGGAGGATGTTTCCACTGATGGGTGAGACTAGAACTAGGGGGCATAATCTTAGAATAAGGGGCTGCCGTTTCAAAACTGAGATGAGGAGAAACTTCTTCACTCAGAGGGTAGTAAATCTATGGAATTTGCTACCTCAGAGAGCTGTGGAAGCTGCGACATTAAATAAATTTAAAACGGAGATAGACAGTTTCCTAGCTGATAAGGGAATTAAGGGTTATGGGGAGCGGGCAGGGAAGTGGACGTGAGTCTAGGTTCGGATCAGCCATGATCCTATTGAATGGCGGAGCAGGCCCGAGGGGCCATATGGCCTACTCCTGCTCCTACTTCTTATGTTCTTATGTAAGAAGCTCGACACCATCCAGGACAAAGCAGCCCGCTTAATTGGCACCCCATTCACCACCTTAAATATTCACTCTCTCCACCACCGGCGTACCGTGGCTGCAGTGTGTACCATCTACAAGACGCACTACAGAAACTTGCTAAGGCTTTTTTGCAGCACCTCCCAAACCCGTGACCTCTGCCACCTAGAAGGACAAGGGCAGCAGGCGCATGGGAACACCACCACCTCCAAGTTCACCTCCAAGTCACACACCATCCTGACTTGGAAATATATCATCGTTCCTTCATTGACAACGGGTCAAAATCCTGGAACTCCCTCCCTAACTGTGGGCGTACCTTCGCCACACAGAATGCAGCGGTTCAAGAAAGCGGCTCACCACCACCTTCTCAAGGGCAATTAGGGATGGGCATTAAATGTTGGCTTTTTTTTTATTATTTCCGCTGGTTTTGGAGTCTAGGATGATGAGACATAGCCTAAAAATTAGAGCCAGGCCTTTTAGGAGTATGAACAGACACCGCGCAACAATCGCCAGGCAGGATTGTTACCTGCCAGTTGGGGAACACTTCAGCAGTCAAGGACATTCAGCCTCGGATCTGCGGGTTAGCGTTCTCCAAGGCGGCCTTCGAGACACACGACAACGCAAAATCATCGAGCAGAAACTGATAGCCAAGTTCCGCACCCATGAGGACGGCTTCAATAGGGATATCGGGTTCATGTCACGCTACAGAACGTGACTCGACATCGTTGTCTGTTTTTCCAGTTTTTAAAAAAAAGTTAAAAGCTTAACTGCAGACGGCAGCATTTGACACGTTGGACCCCCTGTGACCCATCTCATTGTCTTAGCTGTACTCTGAAGTGTCTTTGATGTAATGCCTCCCTGACGAATTGTATCTCTGCAGACACATTGTTCTCTGTTTCTATATACTGTCTAATCGATTTGTATTCCCTCACTGTACCTGTACCTGAAGAAGGAGCAGAGCTCCAAAAGCTCGTAATTTCAAATAAAACTGTTGGACTATAACCTGGTGTTGTGCGACTTTTCAATTTTAGGAGTGAAGTTAGGAAACACTTCTACACGCATAGGGTGTTAGAAATTTGGAACTCCACAAACGGCATTTGATGCTAAGTCAATTATTAATTTTAAATTTGAGATTAATAAATTTTTGTTAACCAAAGGTATTAAGGGATATGGGGCAATGGTGGGTTTATGGAGATAGGTCACAGATTAGCCATGATCGCATTGAATGGTGGAACAGGCTCGAGGGTCTAAATGACCTACTCTTGTTCCTATGTTCCTATAGTCCAGGTGATGTTTCTGTTTTTCCTACCAAAGCGCATCACCTCACATTTATCTATGTTAATCTTCATTTGCCATTTAAAATCCCAGTCTTCAAGTTTGCTAATGTCTTTTTGTATTGTGTTGCATCCTTCCTCAGTGTTAGCTATACACCCCCCAGTTTGGTATCATTGGCAAATTTTGATATTGAGTTACTCATTCCTAAATCAAAATCTAAATTATGAATAACAGTGGTCCCAGCACTGATCCTTGGGGAACACCGCTTTCTATTTTCCTGCAATCTGAATAACGACCCTTTACCCCCCCACTCACTGCTTTCTATTTTTTAGCCAATTTGCTATCCATTCAGCTATTTGTCCCGTGACTCCACATGCCCTAACCTTTGTCATGAACCTACCATGTGGTACCTTAGCAAAGGCCTTTTGAAAATTACCTTTCAATTTTCAGTTCTGACACTTTAACTTGTTGTTTCTTTTTACAGTTTAACCAGTTACAAGTCTTCTGTTTTTATTTCTGAGTTCCACCATTTACAGTATTTTTCTTTTTATTTGTGTTGCTGTGGAATGTTTAAACACAAGCTACTGATTGCCACTTCAGTTGCTAGTCAAATTTGATTTGAGCGGCGAGTTGAAGTTTGGCATCAAACAGTACCTCACCTCTATCTCAATTGGCTGTTGCAATGCCATTCATATCCTGCAAGACACGTAACTAGTTATTTATTTTTGTTCCACAGCAGTCTCTGATAGTGACGCACAGACAGATGCAACCAATGTTCCTTTTGGTGTCAGCTGTGGCTCAGTTGGTAGTTCACTCGCCTCTGAGTCAGAAGGTTGTAGGTTCATAGTCTCACTCCAGGGATTTGTAGCACATAAAAAAATCTAGGCTGACACTCCAGTGCAGTACTGAGGGAGTGCTGCACTGTTGGAGGTACCGTCTGTCAGATGAGACGTTAAACCGAGGCCCTGTCTGCTCTCTCAGGTGGACGTAAAAGATCACATGGCACTATTTTGAAGAAGAGCAGGGGAGTTATCCCCAGTGTCCTGGCCAATATTTATCATTCAACCGACATAACAAAAAAAAACAGATTATCTGGTCATTATCACATTGCTGTTTGTGGGAGCTTGCTGTGCGCAAATTGGCTGCCGTGTTTCCCACATTACAACAGCAACTCCACTTCAAAAAAGTACTTCATTGACAGTAAAGCGCTTTGAGACATCCGGTGGTCATGAAAGGCACTATATAAATGCAAGTCTTTCTTTTTAATTTTTTTTGGGTGCGCGACCCCTTTTAAATACAGCGCATGCGCGGTTTTTCCTATTTAGAAGCCGGTGAGCCGCCTACGTAGGAGCTGCAGAGGGAACATTGGACACAACCCTCTCCCATCTGATTGGTGGACTACTGGCAATTTACATATCTATGAAGCAGTTCTACCAAAAAAGGAATAAAAAGGAAACTTCTTTAAAGTCACTAGCAGCAATGTTGCGATGTACTCAGGATAAGAAAAGGCCATCCGGCTAATATGTGCTAGCCCCACTTCACCCGACTGTCACCCACAGGAAGACCAGAGGGTTGGTAGGGGGATATAGAGGCTGAACGTGAAACTGATGACCGCAGAAAACATTGAGGAACTTAAAATGGATTACAAAGGTTGGAGAACCGTGAAACCCCTCTTTGATTCTCCGGCGCACTGGTGGGAAACGATCAAGGCGAACATCAAGAGGTTCTTTGTCCTCAAAGGTGTTCAGAAGGCGAGAGAGAGACAGAGGGAAACGTCCCGACTCCAGAAAAGCATGCAGAATCTGCTCCTGCTGCAGTCGATGGGGGTCGACGTCGGGGAGGAACTCCAAGAGTGAAGGGCCAGCAAGCCTCGCTCTACGCCTCCGAGTCCTCCAAGATCATCTTCCGCTCCAGAGTCCGCTCCGTGGAGCAGGACGAGACGTGCTCGCGTTTCTTCTTCCAAAAGGTACACAGAGGGAGCTCTGTGATCGACGGCCTGAAGGAAGAAGACGGTTCTGTGACATCCTCGCAGCCTGACATACGAAGGATCAGCAAATCCTTCTACGCCGGGCTGTACGACGCGAAGCCCACAGACCGCGCGGCCTCCCAGTCTTTCCTGTCGTCTATCTCGGAGGTGCTAGACGACAGCAAGCGGGAGAGTCTGGATCACCCGTTAACTCTGGACGAGCTGACAAAGGCCGTCCGGTCCTTCGAGACGAGTAAAACTCCCGGAAGCGACGGCTTACCGGTCGAGTTGTATTCGGCTCTGTGGGACTGGATGGGCCCAGACCTGCTGGAAGTGTACGGGGGTATGCTTCTGGCCGGCAGCATGTCAGAATCGATGAGGAAAGGCATCATCACCCTCATCTACAAGCAGAAGGGCGAGAGGGAAGAAATTAGAAACTGGCGGCCCATTTCGCTACTTAATGTGGACTACAAGATTCTGTCCAAGGTCATCGCCAACAGGGTCAAGTCTGCTCTGGAGCTGGTGATCCACCCGGATCAGACCTGCGCCGTACCCGGCAGGAAGATCTCTGATAGCCTCGCGCTACTCAGGGATACGATCGCCTACGTGCGGGACAGGAGGGTGGACACCTGCTTAATCAGCTTGGACCAGGAGAAGGCCTTCGACAGAATATCGCACACGTACATGATGGACGTGCTCTCCAAAATGGGCTTTGGGGAGGGAATCCGCAATTGGATCCAACTGCTCTACACAGACATCAGTAGCGCAGTTCTAATCAACGGGTGGGAATCAGAAAGCTTTCCGATCAAATCTGGAGTCAGGCAGGGCTGTCCTCTCTCCTCTGTCTTGTTCGTGTGTTGTATCGAACCTTTTGCCGAGTCCATCAGGAGGGATACGGGCATAAGAGGGGTGACGATCCCAGGCAGCGGAGGCACTCAGGTTAAGGCCTCCCTGTACATGGACGACGTCGCCGTCTTTTGCTCAGATCCGCTGTTGGTCCGCAGATTGCTGAGCATCTGCGACCAGTTTGAACTGGCCTCGGGAGCGAAAGTTAATCGCAGCAAAAGCGAGGCCATGTTCTTTGGGAACTGGGTCGACCGATCCTTTGTGCCCTTCACCGTCAGGTCAGATTACCTGAAGGTGCTGGGAATATGGTTCGGAGCGACCAGGACGAGCACACAGAACTGGGAGGAGCATATCGCCAAGGTACGACAGAAACTGGGAATGTGGGAGCAGCGCTCCCTGTCGATTGCGGGCAAGAACCTGGTCATCAGGTGCAAGGTGCTGTCGGTGTTGCTGTACATGGCGTAGATCTGACCCACACCCAGCCCGTGCGCCAAGACAGTCACCCAAGCCATCTTCCATTTTGTCTCGCTTGTTGGAGATAGTCATTGCCTGGCACTTCTGTGGCGAGAATGTTACCTGCCACTTATCAGCCCAAGCCTGAACGTCGTCCAGGTCTTGTTGCATGCGGGCATGGACTGCTTCATTATCTGAGGAGTTGTGAATGGCGCTGAACACTGTACAGTCATCAGCGAACATCCCCATTTCTGACCTTATGTTGGAGGGAAGGTCATTGATGAAGCAGCTGAAGATGGTTGGGCCTAGGACACTGCCCTGAGGAACTCCTGCAGTGATGTCCTGGGGCTGTGACGATTGACCTTCAACCACCACAACCATCTTCCTTTGTGCTAGGTATGACTCCAGCCAGTGGAGAGTTTCCCCCCCACCCCCCGCCGATTCCCATTGACTTCAGTTTTACTAGGGCTGCTTGATGCCACACTCGGTCAAATGCTGCCTTGATATCAAGGGCCGTCACTTTCACCTCACCTCTGGAATTCAGCTCCTTTGTCCATGTTTGGACCAAGTTTAAGCCCTCCGGCCACTGTACACCGAGGGGCTGGAACCAGAGTAAAACCCCTTGGTTTGAATGGATAAGGATAATGTTTTAATGTAATGTATTGCAAATGTAAATGTAATAACCTGTATGATCTGTATTATACGATCTGAAATTGTGACATTGGATTGAAATGTATGTACCTTTGCACATTTTATGAATAAAGTATATTTTTGAAATTTAAAAAAAAACCAATTCTTATCAGTTTAATATCTGATACTTCCCCTATCTGGGGATCATATATTAAATTGATTTTTGGAACAGGGAGATGGAACCAGGGCTTTTTACGTCCACTCCACGCATCAACCTGGTATTGCAGCTCCCTTTCTGGAGATATTGAAAATGAAAAACAGATTTTTCGAGCATGTATTATTACTAAGAATGCTGATAGACAGCAGTTGCTTTCTCAGAGGAAATGTTTTCTCCTGCGTTGGCTCAGCACCACTCCCTTTCTTCCTTTATGCTCTTGCAGTTCTACTTCGGGCCGAAAGATGTCAGTCTCATGTCATTTCACAGCAAGCTGCAATGAAGTTTAATCAAGGCACTCCAATACTGTGTTGAGTGGACAAGGATCTCCTTATGCCAGAATTTCTCCAAACGATAGGTGTCCACTCCCACCCCTGCTCTTCACAGGGCACTCGACCATCAATCAGTGGAGTCTGCAATCGTGTTGCTTGTCACTTTGTACAGCTGTTAGACATGGCTACACCGAAGCTGGCACTGAGACACTGCTTCTGTGATTGCTTTTATTACTCCTCATCTTCGAGACCCCTTTCGCTTTTTGCAGCTGGCTAGCCCTCAACCCAAGAGTAGCAAATGTAGTTGACAGATATTTCTCCGTCCTTTGAGGAAAGGGCAGGTTCTTAATTCCCTGGAGCACATTGCGATTGACAGCTCGGTGGGCAGAGACTTCATCACACAGACTTAAGCTGATAATTATGAGAAGCTTAGTGAGAAAGTAGGTAGTGTGTTTGTAACACGCAGTCACTAGCCGTAATTTTGCTATGTACTCAGGATGAGAAAAGGCAATCAGGCTAATATGTACTCGCCCCACTCGTCCCACAGAACTCACACAAAGAGATCAGTGTGACGTGGGGCACTCGTTTGCTGCACCTGCGCGGCCTCTACTCCATGGTCACATGTCTCGCACGTGACTCTCTCTCTCTGTCCTGTGTGTGTGTGTGTGTGTGTGTGTGCGTAGGTTGGCCTGCAGACTCGTGGAGCTCAGCACTGGCTCTTGCAACTCAAGTAAGTTTGAACATGTTTCAGTTAGTTAATAAAACGTTGACACTTTTCTTAAACGCATGACTTCGACTACTCTCTAAGAGGTATCGACACATGGTGGCAGCAGTGGTAGTGATTGTTTAAAACAACTTTCACTTTTGGTGGACGACTTTAAAAGTTAGTCGACAAATAAAGCATGTTCACGATGATGTCAGGGTATGCTCTACCACCACCTCCAGCCCTCGACATCCACAACACGAATGCTGCGGAAAAGTGGAAGAGATTCGAGCGAGCCTGGAAAAACTATTCCCTTACATCGAAGCTCAACCAGGAGATGGAACTACTGCAGGTAGTGACACTCCTCACAGCGATAGGGGAAGAAGCACATGAAGTCTACTCCACGTGGTTGGACTGGGCCAAAGCTGGAGACAGAGACAAGATGGCGCCGGTGCTGACAAAGTTCTCTCAGTACTGCCAACTGTGCAAGAACATCCCCAATATAATTTTAACAGGAGACTGGCAAGGCAAGAAACTGGTGAAACATGCGACCAGTATCGTACCACACTGGGCTAGTAATAGTGTAAATGGCAGAGAGGAGGAAGAATTTCTGAAGTGTGTTCAGGAGATCTTTCTTGATCAGTACGTTTCTGGCCCAACGAGGAAGGAGGCATTGCTGGGTCTGGTTCTGGGGAATGAGGTGGGTCAGGTAGATCAAGTTTCAATACGGGAACATTTAGGGAACAGTGATCATAGTATCATAAGGTTTAGGTTAGCTATGGAACAGGACAAAGAGCAATCTAGAGTAAAAATACTTAACTGGAGGAGGACCAATTTCAGTGGGTTGAGAATGGAGCTGGCCCGGGTAAATTGGAATCAAAGATTAGCAGGCAAAACTGTAATCAAACAATGGGCTACCTTTAAAGAGGAGATGGTTCGGGTACAGTCGAGGTACATTCCCACGAGGGGGAAAGGTTGGGCAACCAAAGCCAGAGCTCCTAGGATGATGAAAGAGATAGAGAGTCAGATAAAGCAGAAAAAAGGGGCACATGACAGAGTGAGAACCAGGCTGAATATAGAACGTTCAGAGGGGCAGTGAAAAAGGAAATAAGAGGGACAAAGAAGGAGTATGAGAATAGACTGGCAGCTAACATAAAAAGGAATCCAAAAGTCTTCTATAGGTATATAAATAGTAAACGGGTTGTAAGAGGAGAGGGGGGGTCGATTAGGGACCAAAACGGAGACCTACGCATGGAGGCAGAGGGTATGGCTGAGGTACTAAATGAATACTTTGCATCTGTCTTTACCAAGGAAGAAGACGCTGCCAAAGTCATAGTGAAAGAGGAGGCAGTTGAGATATTGGATGGGATAAAAATTGATAAAGAGGAGGTACTAGAAAGGCTGGCTGTACTTAAAGTAGATAAGCCACCAGGACCGGATAGGATGCACCCTAGGATGCTGAGGGAAGTAAAGGTGGAAATTGCGAAAGTACTGGCTATAATATTCCAATCCTCCTTGGATACGGGGGCGGGGGGTGGGGGGGGAGGGGGCGGGGGTGGTTCCAGAGGGAATTAGATAAGTACCTGAAAGAAAAAAATTTGCAGGGCTACGGAGAAAGGGCGGGGGAGTGGGACTAGCTGATGTGCTCTTGCAGAGAGCCAGCATGGGCTCGACAGGCCGAATGGCCTCCCACTGTGCTGTAACCATTCTATGATTCTATGATTCTAGCACTGCAAAAGCTCGCCAAAGGGTGCGATTTCCACTCTATAATGCCAGAAGAGATACTCCGAGACCGACTCGTGTTTGGGATTGTGGATACCAAGGTGAGAGAGAGACTACTTCGAGAGGCTAATCTAACCCTGTTGAAGACAGATGAGATTTGTCACGCATCTGAAAGCATGGTGGTACAATCAAAGTCATCAGGGATTCGATTTGACAGAATGTGAGTGCAGGACAGAAAGCCAAGTAGACACCAAGGCGTGATACTGGAAAAGAATCTCCTGCACACCGACAGACAGATAGAGCAATACGTGACGAACTAAAGACAGAAGAAGTCTTTGTCATCAATGAGGTCACTGCTATTGGTTTGGATGACTCACAGTGTGTTGCACTTAAACTGGAGTCAGGCAATTACCTCAAATTCCAAATAGACACTGGTGCACATTGTAATGTGATTCCACTTCACCTATATCAAAAGGCTACAAAAGATTTTAAGCTAGCAAAGGTTGAACCACTTAAGAGCAAGATTGTAGCTTACGGCAGTTCAAGGCTCTCCATTAAAAGATATGTACGAATCCAGTCCAATGTAGTGATTTTTGGTGTAAGCTGGACTGCAAGCTCATCGCTAGCATGACAATACCTCCTTTGCTGGGTGGAGAGGCTTGCCTGGGCATGAACATCATTGTTAATGATGAAATGAATAGAACACCCTCTACACCCTATACACGCTCGACAACTACAAGCCACTGACCAAGGAGTGTTTAATACAGAAGCAGCCTCGAGTATTCAGTGATGGTGAACAATCACCTTTTCTAACCACATTCCACACACCTCTGGAAGCATATGCCATTTGGGATCAGCTCAACACAAGATGTATGAGCTGGTGGAAAGACTGCAAGGGATAGAGGTCATTGCAGATGATCTTGTAACAATTGGTTTTGGGCAAATGCTTGAAGTAGCAATTCAAGACCATGACAAACATCAGGAAGGTTTTCTTCATCGATGCAACGAACGAGGTGCTGTGTTAAGCATGGACAAACTGAAACTACGTAGACAAGAAATACCTTTTATAGGACATGTTGCTACGGGAAGAGGACTTTGTGCTGATCCAGCCAAAGTTAAAGCGGTTTTGGAGATGCCATCACCGACTTGGACTTGCTCAATATCTGAGTAAGCTTCTCCCGCATCTGTCAGACATCACGAAACTGCTCAGAGATTTGACGTTGAAGGGCACAGAATGGTTCTGGGAAGAATCACAAGAATTAGCGTTGCAACGACTCAAAGTAGCAGTGACCAGCATGCAAGTCCTCCGTTATTACAATCTCAAGGAAGAAATCACCCTACAATGCAAAGCACCTCAATCCAGACTTGGAGCACCAATGATGCAGAATGGACAACCAGTCGCCTATGTCTCAAGAAAAGAAAGACTTGCATTTATATAGCGCCTCTCACGACCACCGGATGTCTCAAAGCGCTTTACAGCAAATGAAGTATTTTTGAAGTGGAGTCATTGTTGTAATGTGGGAAACGCGGCAGCCAATTTGCGCACAGCAAGCTCCCACAAACAGCAATGTGATAATAACCAGATAATCTGTTTTTGTTATGTTGGTTGAGGGATAAATATTGGCCAGGACACCGGGGATAACTCCCCTGCTCTTCTTCAAAATAGTGCCATGTGATCTTTTATGTCCACCTGAGAGAGCAGAGAGGGGCTCAGTTTAACATCTCATCCGAAAGACAGCACCTCTGACAGTGCAGCACTCCCTCAACACTGCAGTGGAGTGTCAGCCTAGCTTTATGTGCTCAAGTCTCTGGAGTGGGACTTGAACCCACAACCTTCTGACTCGGAGCATTAATATCAGCAGAGATGAGATGCGCACAGATCAAGAAAGAACTTTTAGTGATCGTGTTCACCTGTGATAAATTTGAAGCCTACATCTACGGCCGGGACATGGTGAATATTGAGACGGATCACCGTCAAGACGACTTCAATAAATGCTGCTAAGACTCCAAAAATACAGTCTGAGAGAAAGGGGAGAAGATGGTTCTAGCTGATACAATTGGCAGAGCATACCTGCTAGAAGTTAATGCCTGTGATTGGACATGCGAGCTGGAAGAAATTGATTATCACGAATCACTTCCAGTTGGAGACTCACGCTAGGAACAACTCAGTCATGCTGCAACGGATGACCTGATTCAGAAGAATTCCAAAGATTCACAACCCTCTGAGTGAAGAAATTCCTCCTCATCTCAGTCTTAAATGGCCTACCCCTTATCTTGAGACTATGCCCCCTAGTTCTAGACACTCCAGCCAGGGGAAACAACCTCTCAGCAACTACCCTATCAATCCCCTTCAGAATCTTGTATGTTTCAATGAGATCACCTCTCATTCTTCTAAACTCCAGAGAGTATAGGCCCATTCTACATAATCTCTCATCATAGGACAGCCCTCTCATCCCAAGAATCAATCTAGTGAACCTTCGTTGCACCACCTCCATGGCAAGTATATTCTTCCTTAAATAAGAAGACCAAAACTGTGCACAGTACTCCAGGTGTGGTCTCACCAAGGCCCTGTACAATTGTAGCAAGACTTCCTTACTCTTATACTCCAACCCCCTTGCAATAAAGGCCAACATGCCATTTGCCTTCCTTATTGCTTGCTATACCTGCATGCTAGCTTTCTGTGTTTCTTGCATGAGGACACCCAAATCTCTCTGAACACCAACATTTGAAAGTTTCTCACCATTTAAAAAATATTCTGTTTTTCTATTCTTCTTACCAAAGTGAATAACCTCACATTTCCCTACATTATACTCCATCTGCCACCTTACTGCCCACTCACTAAGTCTATCTACATCCCTTTGCAGACTCTTTGTGTTCTCCTCACAGTTTACTGTGCCACCTAGCTTTGTATCATCAGCAAACTTGGATACATTATACTCGGTCCCTTCATTTAGGTCATTAAAATAGATTGTAAATAACTGAGGCCCCAACACTGATCCTTGCGGCACCCCACTGGTTACAGCCTGCCAACCTGAAAAAGATCCGTTTATCCCTACTCTCTGTTTTCTGTCCATTATCCAATCCTCTATCCATGCTACTATAATAGCCCCAACCCCATGAGCCCTAATCTTGTGTAATAACCTTTTATGTGGTACCTTATCGAATGCCTTTTGGAAATCCAAATATACTACATCCACTGGTTCCCCTTTATCTACCCTGCTAGTTACATCCTCAAAAAACTCTAATAAATTTGTCAAACACAATTTCCCTTTCATAAAACCATGTTGACTCTGCCTAATCATGTTATGATTTTTTAAGTGACTTGATACCACTTCCTTAACAATGGATATAGGCCAGACCAGGTAAGGATTTCCTTCCCTAAGGACATTCGTGAACCAGATGGGTTTTTACGACTTTCCGGTAGTTCCATGATCACCATTACTGATTGTAGCTTTTTTTTAATTCCAGGCCTCTGGATTACTAGTCCAGTAACCTAACCACTATGCTACTGTTCCCTCCTTTTGTGATTGCACACCAGCTATGCATTGATGGAATGTTGATAAAACCTCCTGATTGATCTAGTTGTCCTCGGATTGTCACATGTGTGCAATCGATGGCACCCTGTATCTGTGAGAAGCCAGCCAGGACGCGAATCCGACTGCCTACTCATTCTGGCTATTGTCGTCGCAGGGGAAGTTGGTATAAATCAACATCCTGGCAAACAATCCATCTGTGAGCTGCCTTATACATATATGTGCAACCGACTGAGGGACCCTCGAGATAGGAACAGGAGTAGGCTATTCAACCCCTCAAGCCTGTTCTGCCATTCAATAAGATCAGGGCTGACCTGTGTCTTAACTCTATCCACCTGTCTTGGCTCCATATCCTTTTATACCCTTTGCTAGCAAAAACCGATCAATCTCAGATTCAGTATTATTAATTGAGCTAGCATTTACTGCTTTTTGTGGGAGGGAGTTCCACACTTCTACCACCCATTGCGTGAAAAAGTGTTTTCTAACTTCTTTCCTGATAGGCCTGGCTCTGATTTTAAGGTTATGTTGCCTTGTCCTAGACTCCCCCACCAGCAGAAAAAGTTTCTACCTACCCTTTCAAAATCCTAAAAACCTCAATCAAATCACCCTTAACTTTCTATATTCCAGGGCATATAAGCCTAGTTTATGTAATCTCTCCTGATAATCTAACCCTTGGAGTCCTGTTAACATACTGGTGAATCTGTGCTGCACTCCTTCCAAGGCCAATATATCCTTTCTACGGTGCGGTGCCCAGAACAGTACACAGCACTCTAGATGCAGTCTAACCAGGGCTTTGTATGGCTGGAGCAAAACTTCCTGCCCTTTATATTCTAGCCCTCTAGCTATAAAGGCTAACATTCCATTAGCCTTTTTGATTGTTTTTTGTACCTGGCTACTACATTTTCGTGATCTGTGTACATGGTCCCCTAAATCTCCTTGGACCTCCACTGTTCCTAGCTTTTCACTATTTAAATAAGATTCTATCCTTTATTGGAAATGCATCACTGGTTTCCAGATTATCACTAGTTTTGTGACTAGCCAGCCAGTATTTCATCATTGCTAAGATGTGTAAATATTAATGTTGTATAATTCTCGGTATGAACTTTACACTCTATTGGAAAAGAGTACAGTTAAACAGAGAAGGAATTTCAAACATGCAGTTGTCAGCTTTTCTGAAGGAAATTTGGCACTTTGAATTGTACAGTATAATAGCGGATAACAAAAAAGAGGTATTTAAGCAAAAGGTTAGTCTGAATTAGTGCATTGTTCTTGATCCAATACATCCATATAATTGACTTAAGACCAAGTCTCGGGTAATGAGTTATAAGTATCTATCCTGCTAATCATTAGACATGGGGATCTGGTCTCAATTCTTGGGTCTTTGCTCTATAGACTGTTGTCTGCCACTTCCTGTAGTATTTTTAACTTGGAACCTAAGGATTTACAAAGAGGACATGACCCTTAGTAGCACCTATGCAACTACCTAAGTACCTCTTTTTCTGGTCATACAATCCATCAGTTTGGCTCAAAGAGCTTTTCCGTTATATCCTTCAAGAAGAATCTCTTTCTAGGGCATGATTGTCTAAATATTAATGCACCAAAATAAAAAAATTTCCACTTAGATTTTTAAAGATTTCTTTGAAGGCACCATCAACATTGCTCCAACATACAAATATGATGTGGGAACAGATGTTTATGGCAGCAGTGACAAATGCAGAACTCCTGCTTGGACTGATCGAGTGTTGTGGTGGAGAAAAAAAAGGCCCTGTGATACGTCAGGTATGACTATAACAAAATCAGAACAATGGCCCAAAAATTAGTGTTGCTACGCGAGAGTACGCACTGTGCACTCTCGCGTATTCTGTCTCCAATTGCCGGTTTTCTGCATGCACTGCGCATGCGCTGAAAACCGGCACTTGGTGATTTCAAAAGGGGGCGGTTCCTAGGTGAACCGCGTGCGCGCTACAGGCTGCGCGCACGCAGTGCACTTAGTGCTTTGAACGCGCAGGTAAGTATGGAAGATTTTGCACATAAAGAAAGGAGGCGTAAGACCCTCTTTTAACAAGGTAAGTAGTTAATTAAGTATTATTTTGAATTTTTTTCAACAGGTATATCTTTTTTAGAGACTTTAAAGAAAGGTAAGTTTATTTTTATAACTTTTTAAAAGATTTTAAATTTTTTCAAAAATTTAATTTTTTGTTTAAAATGGTTAATTTATTTAACTATACTTATTTTATTAATGTGATGGTTTTTTTTTTAATTTAATTGAGGTTTAGCTGTTCTTTTGGGGGGTATAGATTCATAGCTTTCACAGCACTTGTTGTGAAAGCTATGAATGAAAGATGGTGTGCTGCCATTGGCTCTAACTGAGTCACGTGATCCCACAGCTCGCACGAATTAACTGCGCCTGTGGGATACGGAAGCCCTGCACAGCTGCTGTCCAGAACATCAAGTTCGTGTGAGCTGGGAATGAAAAAGCCAGCGCGCAGTGAGAGATCGCGGGGAAGCCTTACCCTCGCACGAAGGCTCCCTCACTAATTTTTGGGCCATTAATCAAGCAGTAGCTAAAATTGTGTAATATCGACATTGTAAAATAATAACAATTATAATCGGTGCATCTTTTATCTTGTCACAATGATTAAGCTGCAAGGCAGTTGCCTCCACTAGACGATAGAGACAATTTTTTTTTTAGAAAAGGCATATATGTTCAGGTAAATATAGAGTAATCATTTTTACTTGCGTACAGTGAGCACTTAGCATTTTTATTGTTTGATATTAGTTGATCTCTTGTGACACTGTCCACAGATTTATTTGGACTGTGTGAAGATCAGTGCTTAATTTAACATAATTTTACTGGATGAGAGCTTATATTTTTTTCTTTCCATCTTTTCTGACCGAGATCCTGCCACTCCTCTCCACACATCCTGCATCTTCTAGAATGGTTGGTATGTTATCTGTGAATCAGGCGCCTGCTTCATGTGGCATTGGATTCAGTCTTTCTGCCCACCTGAGATAGAATGCTTTGTATTCGTATGTCATTTTATCTAGTTTCGGGAAGAAGGTAAGTGCCTTCACAGCACTGCTTGTGGGCCAGGAGGAGCAGGATGTACTTTTCCCCTGGCCCCCCAAGCTCCCCCTGGGATCGGACATCCCCAACCCCGGGGTTCAGGGATCGGACCCCCACCCCTGGGGTGGAGGATTGGACCTCCCGGGTCGCAGATCAGACCTACCTGGTCCTGCGTCCTGGTCCAGAGTGCTTCCCGCCCAACTGAAAGCCAAGCCTATCGGGGCCAAAAGACGCACACTGTGGAATTAAAACTCCACAGCATGTGGGGAAAAACGGATTTCTGGGTTTCCCGTCCAAAACTCAACCCCCCCCACCCCCGCCTATATAACCCGCCCCTGTTAATATCCAGGCCAGTGTCACCATTAGTCTGTATAATTGGCTAACGTAATAGAAAAATGTGTGTCCCGAGTTAATAATTGTTAATATGTTTTGCTTTTAGATCAACTATATTCATTAAACTGTTAAGGGAGCATGTATTTATACAGGACCAGAGATTATTTGCAACATTTATAATAACTTACTCGGGTTTAAGGCTTTTATGAGTGCAATGAGCACTGGTATTGCAGAAGTATAAAAATGTTTTTAACCTTCTGACTCCGATGAGAGTGCTACCACTGAGGTAGTGGCATTCCGACTTTTGGAAAACTCTATACTGGTCAGTATAACCTAGCCACATTATATTTGTGCAGCACCTTTAGACCTTAGAAGTTGGACTGGTCACTGTATAGGTAAGTATAAACAGTGGCATTGACATCCATAGTGGGCCACTGTGTCAGCTCTGGATTTGACACAATGCAGATCCACTTTGTTAGGGGTCTCTCCTGTCAGCAGAATTAACAGCCACGCTTTTCATTAATAAATATGAATGTGGCACTCAAATTCAAGTACAATGGTGGTGTAAGTTATTTTCAGTATTTGTATCTGTGGTTGTTATTTTTTAAAAGGTGTAGGTAACGTTTTGAACTGTGGTTATGTTACAGCCAAAACTTTGATGTTGTTTACTTAAGTGTTAGTGCGTCCACACCAGTTTTAATGTTGATGTTTCTTTTGCATACTTTTAAAATCCTTCTCTTCACTCTTGAAATACAGGCCTGTGTTGGCTGTCTTTGAAGTGAATATTCAGGAAGTGGACATTTTTGCACGTGAGAAAGTATTCCAAGAAATTACATCTTCCCTGGGGCCGTCAGATGCGACTGTGGTGATGTGTCTCAAAGCACCAACCAACGAAGAAAGGGAGGAATTTCCAGACGACCTAAGCAATGAAATAATTAATTGCTTTCAGAGTTATGGCACTGTTTTGTTGGTGAGGTAAGAGGTGGTTAGCAGTAATAAACAACCCTGAAAACACTGGTTTAATTGTCCAGTTTCTGGCTGACTTTTATCAAAATCAAGAGAGGAGCTTGGGCAAAAATGATAATTATAGGAAATTATTTCTATTTATTGCATACCTGAATCAAGTGTGAACGACATGTTTAATTAATAATGTTTCACTTTGAGATTACCTTCATGTCCTGCTAATGAATTCCTGCTGCACTCAATTTGCTGCCAAGCTTTGGAATTCTGAGCCATGCTTTCTGCCTTCACTGTGTTAATAGCAACAGTCTTCTGTGGCATTGTTGATCTAAACCTTGTACACCCAATCTCTAGGAAATGGGAAAAAAAATAGCTTCAGTAGATTAATGCAATTGGCGTGTTACTGTGTATTGTGACTACCCTGATGGAAGCTGCTTTTCCCACCTTGGTTTTGCTAAAGAATGCTTGACATGGCGGTGCAGTAATTGTATTACTATATGCCTATTAGGTTTGATCGTGGACAGATGCTGGTAACTTTTCAGGATAGCCGGATGGCTCTGAAAGTTTTGGAACTAGATGGAAAAAGGTGAGTCTGGTATTGGTGCAGAATGGTCCCCATATGGCCCCAATATGTTAAAATGCTGTCAATCATTATATCAATGTAGAAACTAAACTTGTAAACATACTTCTTTGCGTCTGTGTGTGTGTGAGAGAGATACAACTGGTCACTCTATTTGTGTCTAGGTTGCACTGATGTACATTGGTAAACGATGCTGTCACTTTATCTGCTATTCAGACACTTTCATTGCATTTATTTCGTGCTTTTGTTGAAAATGTAATATGCAACTAATTAGTGATTCATCTGATCGAAACATGAACAACATAACAATGCTGATCCTTATTGCCTTTGAGAATACACTGAAGAAGGAACGATTTTTAACTCCCTCCACCCGGTGGAAATGGGTCAATAGTGGTATTAAAATTAAAATGTAGGACCATAAATGCATAAAACAGTTGACTAATGCCTTCTTGGTCAGGGTCAATCGGGTCATCAGTTTCCAGCAGTCAAAATGAAAGGGCCATGGGATTTGCTGTGGTAGCTGGCTTCACACAAGTGCAGGGAGTCAAAGACTGAACACATGACAATCAGCCAACAGCCTTCATCAATAGGAATGGCTATCATTCAATCAATATGTAGCTGGTCAGTGATCACTGCCATAGAATCATGAACGTCTGTGCCCAGTTTCCAGACAGCTGACTTGATGCCTTCATTCTATGCCAGTCGACCATATCTCCACTATTCCACTCATCTCAGAATGTCAGAGAATGGCTGCTAGGGGACATGGCCTACCCTCTCTACACATAGTTCATGAGATGAGAGATGAGATGCAACCAGAGCCATAGGACAACTAGGATGACCATTGAGCACACAATTGGGCTTCTCAAACAACACTTTTGGTGCCTGGATAGGTCTTGGGCTCGCTGCAGTACAGCCCACAGAGTCTCCCGCACTGCAGTGTGTTCTGCACCTTGCACAACCTCACTGTGCAAAGAGGAATCCACACGGAGGAAGAACAACAATAGGACCTTCCCTCATCTGATGAGGAAGACTCAAACGAAGGCAAGCAAGGAGCAAAAGAGGGAGGGCAAAGAAACCAGCTTGGAGCTAGAGATGTTCGGGATCAGTTCATTTCCTAGCACTTTGCTTGGTTTATTCATTACCCTCAAACCTTCCCCAACCCCTCTCCTCTACCAGTCCTTTCACCGTGCAGTAAAGAACCTCCAACTTCTGAGGCAACTGTCATATACATAACATCCTGACATTGCAGGCTTATAATCTGCTTTAAAAGTACACTGCTTACAAATCTGAAAAGTTAATCACAAAATAAAAGCTTGACATCATTTGTCACCCGAGTGTCTACCCATAGTGCTTTTCTTCCTTTTTTAAGCTATCCTACCACTTGTATGAGGTGCTCCCCCAGTGGCTTCAGCATGGCTGGTGGAAGGCTGCTGTTGCTAAAGTATGGACCCTTGAACTGCCCGTAATGGACGAATTCTAGCCTGAGAGTGCCTGCCTGTAGACTGTAGCCTGCCTGCTGACTGCAGCACCTCCACAGCTCAGTCTGAGAACCTGGGTGCTCTAATATGACTCGTTTTGCAGTTGGCCAACCTTTGTACAAAGTCAGGCAAAATTTTTGAATTTGAATGCAACCTCCCTTTAAGAGACGCATCTATGCTTTAAATAGTGAGCGGGCGGCCCACAGGAAATCCTGCACTTCAAGTGGGCAAACTGCCCATCACCGATGCAATCGCGTGGGCAGATCGCCTGTCATATTCAAATGAGGGTCGGGAGTTAAAATTGTCTGGGTCTCTCACTAACGTCGGTTGGGCACGCTGCCCACCTGCCTGACATGCACTGCCAAGTTAATATATCTCCCCTTGTGTTTCATAAATTAGGGATAAGTGAGAAATTAATTTTCAGTAAAAAGGTAATATTTAAACAAAAGCAAAATACTGCGGATGCTGGAAATCTGAAATAAAAACAGAAAATGCTGGAAATACTCAGCAGGCCAGGCAGCATCTGTGGAGAGAGAAACAGAGTTAATGTTTCAGGTCGATGACATTTCATCAGAACTGGAAAAGGCTACAGATGTAACAGATTTTAAGTAAGTACTGAGGCAGGGAAAGGGTGGAGGGGAGGAAAAAACAAAAGGGAAGGTCTGTGACAGGATGGAAGGCAGGAGAGATTAAATGACAAAAGGGATGATGGTGCGAGGCAAAAGGCGATAGTAATGGGACAAGTAAAGAAACAAAAGATGGGTCTGGAGGAGCTGAAAATGACAAGAGCAGAATCATTACCGAAAAAATGGGAGCAGTGGTTATGATCTGAAATTGTTGAACTCATTGAGTCCGGAAGGCTTCACTAATGTGTTATCTTAATGAATCCATGCATTTAACACTGGAACAACAGTAGGTGATATTTTGAACAAAGTAACATCTATGTTGTCATCGCATTGGATTAAGGCATCTTGTCACAGTGTGACCACCTTGCATTTGGAGCTTTAATTTGCCTCAAGGGCACAAAAAGGGGGAAAAAACTGCAATAGCGCATCACAATTGTAGCACACAATGCCTGGCAAAACGTCACAGCACTTGCAAACTCCACTGTCTTGCAGTGCAAGGCAAGCCCGAGTATAATAACACTGATTTAAACATTTTTAAAAGCGTTTCCTCAGTACAGTGCATCATGAATCACAGACAAATGAAAAACTCCCATGACTTCACAACTCGGGTCTGGCTTCTGCCTCCAGAAACAAAATGTGCTATGTGGCCTCCTGGCTCTCACAATTTATACCAATCTACTAATGCACAAAATAATTGGAAGTAATGTAGGAGAGGGGGCAGAAGAGGCAGCTTAATTTTTTTAAATAAAAAACAATTGAAGAAAATAGTTATGCAAAAGTTTGACTTGGAACAAAATTGATTTTTGAATAGCATCAGACAAGGAAGGATGTCAAAGCCTTGGAGAGGGTGCCGAGGAGATTTACTAGAATGGTACCAGGGATGAGGGGCTTCAGTTATGTGGAGAGACTGGAGAAGCTGGAATTGTTCTCCTTTGAGCAGAGAAGGTTGAGCGGAGAAGGTTGAGCGGAGATTTAATCGAGGTGTTCAAAATCATGAGGTGTCTTGATAGAGTAGATAGAGAGAAACTGTTTCCACTGGGAGGAGGGGTGGTAACCAGATGGCATAGAGTTCAGGTGATTTGGCAAAAGAACCAGAGGGGAGATGAGATTCTTTTTACTAAGCGATTTGTTATAATCTGGAATGCACTGCCTGAAAGGGTGGTTGAAGCAGATTCGGTAATAACTTTCAAAAGGGAATTCGGTAAATACTTGAAAAGGAAAAAATTGCAGGACTATGGGGAAAGAGCAGGAGAGTGAGACTAATTGGATAGCTCTTTCAAAGAGCCGGCACAGGCACGATGGGCCGACTGGCCTCCTTCTGTGCTGTATCATTCTGAGATTAGATGTTGGGAGAAGGGCAAATTCCAATCTAATGTTTTTCCTCTGTATTCTCACATTGAATTCAAAAATATGTAAAATAATAAATAGTTTATCCTTCTAATTGTGAGCACAGATGTTGGACAATAGTCATGGCTGTTAGGAGTCAGTCATGTTCAACAACCCTGTTCTATTATTTAACAAAAAATATAGGCTTCTGGAAAAGCACTTGGCAGATTTTTGAGTGTCTTGTGTAACTATTTATTTGTGCTGTTCCACCATTTAAAATTAACGTGCTTTAACATCTTGAAAGGTTAATGGCAGAGTGGTGAGTATAAGACCCCAGACCAGAGACTGGCTGAATGATCTACATGAAGAAATTAATATAAACAGGAACAGTATTGCACCGATGTCTCCAACTGCAAATTCTTGCCTGCTCGAAGAAACCTTTGATTTCAACAGCCTGGATTATGACACTGAAGGTAGTTCATATGCCACATGTGTTTTCTATCATATTACTACCAGGTTTCATTAAAATTCAATAGCACATGGGTGTTGGTGCTCCAGCATGCCAATTGTTCACACACGATTCTCTGCATGGCGAGTTCAGAATTTCAGCCATGCTATTAGCAGATGTTTAGGAGAGAGCAGATTACTCTGAACTAGTCAACACACATCCAAGCACCTGATCAGCAACAATATCCTCAATAATAGTCTTAACTTGTGAATAGCTAGAAAGCCGACAACAATACAGCTTGTTTCAACTTGATACGATTATTATTCTATCCATGTCTTTTCGATCAACTTGCAAGACATGATTGGCATTTCTAAGACACGACGGGCAAACTGTTTTGGTGTCAGTGGCACCTTGATACTTGTATCCTAACAGTGCTACTTGACAATCTTTTGCTGTCTCGAGGCTAACACCTGTGCAGTTCTGAATTTAACAAACCTAAATCCAAAACTTATTCATAGTTAGCGAAGTACGGTGGCATGAGCGTATTTTCTGGAAGGAGGCATCATTGGTGGTAGAATAATTAGTACTGTAGTTCCTCTATCAACAATCTGTCCACTAAACTGTAATTAAAAGCATTTAAAATAATAGATAAGCTAGATGTATGCCATCTATGTGTTTTTGCCAACCTAGGACTTTCTATATATTTCGATTTGTAGATTATAGTACTCAACAATTAAAAATGGATGATGACAGGATTGAACTGAATTCAGAGACTTGAGCACATAATCCGGGCTGGCACTTCAGCGCAGTACTGAGGGAGTGCTACACTGTTGGAGGTGCCGTCTTTTAGATGAGATGTTAAATCCCATAAGCCCTCTCAGATGGCCATAAAAGATCCCATTGCACTTTTTGAAGAAGAGCAGAGAATTTTCCTGGTGTCTTGGCCAACACACCAACAGCACCAAAAATAGATTATCAGGTCATTAATTGCATTGCTGTTTGTGGGATTTTGCTGTGTGCAAATTGTCTGCTGTGTTTTCCTACAGTACAATAGTGACTACACTTCAGATGTACTGTGAAGTGGTTTGGGATGTTCTGAGGTTGTGAAAGGCACTCCCAAATACAAGTTCTTTCTTGAATTGTGAAATAATGTGGGGTTCTTTTGGATAATTCTGTGTGTATCACTCACACATAATGACCCTTAAACCAATCTCAGGCTCCAGAAAACTTTTGAAATGGCAATTAGTGATTATGATAATGGACGAGCAAGTTCAAATCCCACCATGGCAAATTGTGTAATTGAATTCAATAAATCCAGTAATTTGTGGGCTGTGAAAGCTACAGGATTGTTGCAGACATCCAACTAGTTCATTAATGTCCTTCAGGGAAAGGAATGTGCCTCCTCTACCCAGTCTGATCTAATGTCACTCCAGTCCCACACTACTTGGTTGAATATTTACGCTGTCAGGGAAAGGGTGCGTCACCCAAATCTGAAGAACAAATTTACAAAAATAATGTTAACATTGAACTAAACAGCATAGAATAAATCACATCTCATATCTACAGCACAATATCCCAGAAAGCTTTTCCCTGTCTGAATTGCTGTACAGTAATAACTTGCCTAATGGGAGTCCTGAGTATATTCAATTACATGTTTACATTTCTACAATGGTTTCTTCCATCTCAAAGAAAGAAAAGTGTTGCTCATCTGGATAAAGCTGATTGAAGATTATGAAAATAACTTGGTCTATTATTATTTTGGTATTGTCAAAGAGTTAATCTGAAGGTTTTGCTGGGAATAAAATTATAGTTTGAAGTAATTTGTTCAAGTAACTGTATAGTAATTAATAATAATATATATAGTAGATTGGTGACTTAACGTGGCAGTTTATTCAATGGCTTCATCATGTTGATCCATTGAATGTGTGTTATGATTTGTTGCATGCAATTCCCATGGCAACATGCCAATTAGGCATTGATAACACGTCAGTTACCTTTATATTGGCACTCTTTTCATTTGGATTCCAGTTGTGAGGCCTTATGCATCACTACACATACATACGTACATACAACACCGACATACATACATACACCCCGCTCACACGGAGCCATGTAATCTTCTGTAAAAGGCACAAAAAAAACAGGCCAATTAGGAAGGAAGAGGGGAAAAAAACTGGAAACTTCCACCCAACCACCTTAGGTGATCAAAACTAGTCCAGGAAATCAGAGTGGCCCTGATTTACATTACAGGACACCTAGCTTTTGTTACGCTGTGATCTTCGCCCCAGCCATAAATATGTCCAGCTCTCGCTTGCAGGAATTCAGCGAATCAGCGTTCACTATATGAACCGACAACTTGTTCCACAGGCTCGCTATTCTCTGGTCAAGGAAGAAACGACCATCATCCAACCTGCTTTTGCACTTCCATAACTTGTAACCTGGTAACCTGGTCCTCCCTTATTCAGTTCAAATAATTGGTCTACATAAAAACAGTCGAGTCCCTTCATTATTTTATAAACCTTGATCAAATCAACCCTAAGTCTACGCTTCCCTAAAGTATAGTGGCTGAGCACGTTGAGCCTATCTGGATAACTAAGATGTTTTAAACTGGGAATTAATCTTGTGGCTCTCCTCCACACCCTTTCCAAAGCCTCGATACGCCCCAACATGTGAGGAGGCCAAAACTAGACACAGTATTCTAACTGAGGCCTAACCAAGGTCTTGTACAAGGACAAAATGGTATGCTTTGTTTTATAGTGAATTGGCCTGTGAGTACACCATAGACCCTGTTCATTTAGCTATAGCTTCACGGCATTGGTCATCAACCTTTAGAAATTGATGCATTAAAACACCCAAATCTCTTTCTTTCATCACTGGCTTTAATTCTCATCCCAGCAGGATGTCTGTATTTTTAGGATTTTACTTTTCTACATGCATAACACTACACTTTTTTCTAAGTTAAACATATTTCGCTGAAGGTAAGCATGCAGGTGCAGCAGGCGGTTAAGAAGGCAAATGGTATGTTGGCCTTCATAGCGAGAGGATTCAAGTACAGGAGCAAGGATGTCTTGCTGCAGTTGTACAGGGCCTAAGTGAGACCACACCTTGAGTATTGTGTGCAGTTTTGGTCGCCTTATCTGAGGAAGGATGTTCTTGCCATGGAGGGAGTACAGCAAAGAGTTACCAGACTGATACCTGGGATGGCAGGAATGACGTATGAAGAGAGATTAGGACGATTGGGCTTGTATTCGCTAGAGTTTAGAAGAGTGAGAGGGGATCTCATTGAAACTTATAAAATTCTAACAGGACTAGACAGACTAGATGCAGGAAGGATGTTCCCGATGGCGGGGGAGTCCAGAACCAGAGGTCACAGTCTAAGGATAAGGGGTAAGCCATTTAGGACTGAGATGAGGAGGAATTTCTTCACCCAGAGAGTGGTGAATCTGTGGAATTCTCTACCACAGAAGGCAGTTGAGGCCAATTCATTAAATATATTCAAGAAGGAGATAAATATATTTCTTAAGGCTAAAGGGATCAATGGATATGGGGAGAAAGCAGGGACAGGGTACTGAATTTGGATGATCAGCCATGATCTCATTAAATGGCGGAGCAGGCTCGAGGGGCCGAATGGCCTACTCCTGCTCCTATCTTCTATGCTTCTATGCCAAACACGGACCCAATCTAGATCGGCTTGTAGTAGTTGAATATCCTCTACAGTCCTAACTCTCTCACATATCTTGGTATGTTCGGCTGCTTTCGGCCTCCCCCGCACCCTGCCTTTAAATATCAGGGTCGTTTTGTCTACTGGACTTCAAGAAACAGTTGCATTTATATAACACCTTATCACATTCTCAAAGCACTTTACAACCAATGGATTATTTTTGAAGTGCAGTCACCCATATTATGTAGGCAAACACAGCAGCCAATTTGCACACAGCAAGGTCCCACAAACATCAAATGAATGAATGAGCAGACAATCTGTTTTTTGTGGTGTTGGTTGGGGAAGGAATGTTGGGTAGGATATCAGAAGAACTCCTTGTCCTTTTTTAAATGGTGGCATTGGATCGTTTACATCCGTGTAATCAGGCAGGTTTAGCCTAGTTTAACATCTCACCCAAAACTGCCTCCAACAATGCAGCTTTCCCTCCTATTGCTCAGGAGTGTCAGCCTAGATTATGTGCTGAAGTCTACAGTTGGCTTGAACCCACTATCTTGTGTCTCAGAGGAATACTTGTTACCACTGAGCCAGGCTGACACACTGGTTATTTTGGCGTGATTACTAAAAAGTAATATTTTGCGTAGTTAATCACATCCATGATACATACTTTCAACTTCGGGGTGTAAAAGGGGCTATCAGATTGGTCGCCCTTTATACTCTCGATTTTCCTCTCCTTTGAAGTGAATGGAAAAGAAAATTGGGCGGCTGATCGATATCGCCTGTCATACCCACTGCTGAAGGTGAAAGTTCCGCCCATTATAGCTGTAAAAATCAGTGCCCTCTATTCTCTGAAATGCAGTATGTTGTTGAAGTGAACTAAATGCACATTGTTTCTCTATAGGAGATATAGATGAAGATTTAGATGAAATTGTTCCGCAGCACTTGGTGACAGGACAAACAGTGAATCACAAAAATGCACCAGAAGAGTCTCCAGAATCTAATGTTATAGAGGTCCCTGAGTTTCAGTTACTCAACAGACAGCCACAACCTCAAAAAGAAGAAACGATAGGTATGTAACCACTTTTTGAACATGATCAACGCCAATATTCTGTGTTTTTTTTACTGAAAGCTAGGGATTTTTGCTATATGCTATTTTGTGGCATCTAAATATGCATCTCCCATTTTAGATGCTGCAACATTTCCCACTATTAGTCAGGAGATGGCTTCTTGTTCTGAATTTCGACCACGTACAGCAAGCAGATCTGTGTCAGTGCCTGACCGACCTCAGCCTCCACAAAGACCCCCTCCTCCAAGTAAGAACTAACATACTGTTTCCTATCAAATAAATAGGTCAATGTCGTAGAAAACCTAGTATTTGAAGGTCAAAGGACCTTTATTTAATCATTTATTTATTTTAACCTGAATATCAATCACATTTGTTTTTTTCTAGCTATACAAAGCATGAAGAAATCTGTCTCCGATATTTCGCTTTCATCTGAAGAAAGTCCTTTCCAGGCCTTAATCTTGAATTCAGCCCAGATTCTTCCAGGGACAACTCAACAATCTGTAAATTGTCTATTTGAAATTCACAGAATGATACAGCACAAAAGGAGGCCACTCGGCCCATCGCGCCTGTGCCGGCTCTTTGAAAGAGCTCTCCGATTAGTCCCACTCCCCTGCTCTTTCCCCATAGCCCTGCAAATGTTTCTTTTTCAAGTGTTTATCAAATTCCCTTTTGAAAGTTACTATTGAATCTGCTTCCACCACCCTTTCAGGCAATGCATTCCAGATCACAACAACTCGCTGTGTAAAACAATTTCTCCTCATCTCCCCTCTGGTTCTTTTGCCAATTACCTTAAATCGGTGTCCTCTGGATACTGACCCTCCTGCCAGTGCAAACAGTTTCTTCCTATGTACACTATCAAAACCCCTCAACATTTTGACACCTCTATTAAATCTCCCCTTAACCTCTCTGCTCTAAAGAGAACAACCCCAGCTTCTCTAGTCTCTCCTCATAACTGAAGTAGTTACAGCAGGAGTGACCAATAAGAAATGTGTGAAGTTAAACAGTGTGAGAAAGGCAGCATCAAGACAGAAGGACAGGTTAGGGTCTCTTGCCCAAATAGAGTTTTATATACTAAGGCATGGAATATAAGAAATAAATTGAGTGAATTAGAGGCTCAAATTCAGCTTGAAGGGTATGACATGGTGGCCATGACTGAGACATGGTTGCAAGCGGGTCATGATTGGGCGTTAGATATTCCAGGTTATAAGGTTTTTAGAAAGGATAGGGAAACTGGAAGAGGAGGAGGGGTAACTTTTTTTTATTATTCGTTCCTGGGATGTGGGCATCGCTGGCAAGGCCAGCATTTATTGCCCATCCCTAATTGCCCTTGAGAAGGTGGTGGTGAGCTTCCTATTTGAACCGCTGCAGTCCTTGTGGTGAAGGTACTCCCACAGTGCTGTTAGGAAGGGAGTTCCAGGATTTTGACCGAACGATGAGGAAGGAACAGCGATATATTTCTAAGTCAGGATAGTGTGTAACTTGGAGGGGAACTTGGCGGCGGTGGTATTCCCATGCGCCTGCTGCCCTTGTCCTTCTAGGTGGAAGAGGTCGCGGGTTTGGGAGGTGCTGCCGAATAAGCCTTGGCAAGTTGCTGCAGTGCATCTTGTAGATGGTATACATTGCAGCCACGGTACGCCAGTGGTGGAGGGCGTGAATGTTTAAGGTGGTGGATGGGGTGCCAATCAAGCGGACTGCTTTGTCCTGGATGTGTTGAGCTTCTTGAGTGTTATTGGAGCTGCACTCATCCAGGCAAGTGGAGAGTATTCCATCACACTCCTGACTTGTGCCTTGTAGATGGTGGAAAGGCGTTGGGGAGTAAGGAGGTGAGGCACTCGCTGCAAAATCCCCAGCCTCTGACCTGTTCTTGTAGCCACAGTATTTATGTGGCTGGTCCAGTTAAGTTTCTGGTCAATGGTGACCCCCCAGGATGTTGATGGTGGGGGATTCAGCAATGGCAATGCCGTTGAATGTCAAGGGGCGGTGGTTAGACTCTCGCTTGTTGGAGATAGTCATTGCCTGGCACTTGTGTGGCGCGAATGTTACTTGCCACTTATCAGCCCAAGCCTGAATGTCATCCAGGTCTTGCTGCATTTGGGCATGGACTGCTTCATTATCGGAGGAGTTGCGAATGGAACTGAACACTGTGCAATCGTCAGCGAGCATCCCCATTTCTGACCTTATGATGGAGGGAAGGTCATTGATGAAGCAGCTGAAGATGGTTGGGCCCAGGACACTGCCCTGAGGAACTCCTGCAGCGATGTTCTGGGGCTGTGATGATTGACCTCCAACAACTACAACCACCTTCCTTTGTGCTAGGTATGACTCCAGCCAATGGAGAGTTTTCCCCCTGATTCAAATTGACTTCAATTTTACTCGGGCTCCTTGATACCACACTCGGTCAAATGCTGCCTTGATGTCATATGCAGTCACTCTCACCTCACCTCTGGAATTGAGCTCTTTTGTCCATGTTTGGACCAAGGCTGCAATAAGGTCTGGAGCCGGGTGGTCCTGGCGGAACCCAAACTGAGCATTAGTGAGCAGGTTATTGGTGAGTAAGTGCCGCTTGATTGCACTGTCAACGACACCTTCCATCACTATGCTGGTGATTGAGAGTAGACTTATGGGGCGGCAACTGGCTGGATTGGATTTCTCCTGATTTTTGTGGACAGGACATACCTGGGCAGTTTTCCACATTCAGGTAGATGCCAATGTTGTAGCTGTACTGGAACAGCTTGGCTAAAGGCACGGCTAGTTCTGGAGCACAAGTCTTCAGCATGACAGTCAGGATGTTGTCAGGGCCCAGAGCCTTTGCTGTATCCAGTGCACTCAGCCGTTTCTTGATATCACGTGGAGTGAATCGAATTGGCTGAAGACTGGCTTCTTTGATGGTGGGGACTTCGGGAGGAGGCCGATATGGATCATCCACTCAGCACTTCTGGATGAAGATGGTTGCAAATGCTTCAGCCTTGTCTTTTGCACTCGCATGTTGGGCTCTGCCATCATTGAAGATGGGGATATTCATAGAGACCCCACCTCCTGTTAGTTGTTTAATTGTCCACCACCATTCACGACTGGATGTGGCAGGACTGCAGAGCTTTGATCTGATCCGTTGATTGTGGGATCGCTTAGCTCTGTCTATAGCATGCTGCCTCCGCTGTTTAGCATACATGTAGTCCTGTGTTGCAGTTTTTCCAGGTTGGTACCTCATTTTTAGGTACTGCTCCTGGCAAGCTCTTCTACACTCCTCATTGAACCAGGGTTGGTCCCCTGGCTTGATGGTAATGGTAGAGTGAGGGATATGCCAGGCCATGAGGTTACAGATTGTGGTGGAATACAATTCTGCTGCTGCTGATGGCCCACAGCGCCTCATGGATGCCCAGTTTTGAGCTGCTAGATTTATTCTGAGTCTATCCCATTTAGCACGGTGGTAGTGCCACACAACACAACACAATGGAGGGTGTCCTCAATGTGAAGACGAGATTTCGTCTCCACAAGGACTGTGCGGTGGTCACTGCTACCAATACGGTCGCGGACAGATGCATCTGCGACAGGTAGATTGATGAGGATGAGGTCAAGTAGGTTTTTCCCCTAGTGTTGGTTCTCTCACCACCGCAGTCCTAGTCTGGCAGTTATATCCTTCAGGACTTGGCCAGCTCGGTCGGTGGTGGTGCTACCGAGCCACTCTTGGTGATGGACATTGAAGTCCCCCACCCAGTGTACATTCTATGCTCTTGCTACCCTTAGTGCTTCTTCCAAGTGGTGTTCAACATGGAGGAGTACAGATTCATCAGCTGAGGGTGGGAGGTAGGTGGTAATCAACAGGAGGTTTCCTTGCACGTGCTTGACCTGAAGCCATGAGACTTCATGGGGTCCGGAGTCAATGTTGAGGACTCCCAGACTGTATACCACTGTGCCTCCACCTCTGGTGGGAAAGGACAGGATGGTGATGGAGGAATCTGGGACATTGACCAAAAGGTGTGATTCTGTGAGTATGACTATGACAGCTCTCCCAATTTTGGCACAGGCTGGGTTGGGTGTGCCGTTGTCGTGTCCGAAGCTGGTGCCGAGGTCGATGCTGGATGGTCCATCCAGTTTTATTCTTCGTATCAGTTGTATACAACTGAGTGGCTTGCTAGGCCATTTCAGAGGGCAGTTAAGAGTCAACCACATTGCTGTGGGTCTGGAGTCACATATAGGCCAGACCAGGTAAGGACGGCAGATTTCCTTCCCTAAAGGACATTAGTGAACCAGATGGGTTTTTATGACAATCCGATAGTTTCATGGTCACCATTACTGATACTAGCTTTTTATTCCAGATTTATTTAATTAACTGAATTTAAATTCCCCAGCTGCCGTGGTGGGATTTGAACTCCTGTCTCATGGATCATTATTCCAGACCTCTGGATTGCTAGTCCAGTAAGATAACCACTATGTTACCGTTCCCTTTAATCTATTGATTAAAGATACTATTACAACATTAGCAAGAGAGGATATAGGTAAGGGAAAGCAATCAGTGGAGACTCTATGGTTAGAATTGAGGAATAAGAGAGAACCTACAACTGTAATGGGAGTTGTCTACAAGCCTCCTGATAGTAGCAATGAAGTGGCAGAATATATTGATTCAGAAATTATAGCGGCTTGTAGCAAAAGCAGAGTTGTTTTAATGGGAGACTTCAATTTTCATATAGATTGGGAAGAGCAGAGTAGCTCAAGACAGAAAGGTAGCGAATTTCTTGAGTACATTCAGAATAGTTTTCCGGAGCCAACAAGAGAGTAGACCGTCCTAGATTTAGTAATAAGTAATGAGCCAGGTTTCGATAATCTATTACAGTGATCATAATATGATTGAATTCAATGTTAGGTTTGAAAAGGAGAAACTTAACACAGTTACTGAGATTCTAGATTTTGGTAAGGCAAACTTTAAGGGATGAGACAGAGACTGACAACTGCAAACTGGTCAAAACTGTTATCGGGTAAAACTACGGCTGAGCAGTGGCAGTGTTCAAAAAAGAATTTATCTTAATACAGGACTAATACTGACCCCCTAAGGGGTAAGAGCTCTACTTACCAAATGAAACAGCCATGGTCAACAAAAGAGGTGAGAAATAACATAAAACTAAAGTAGATAACGTATAAAAGTGCAAAGAATAGTGTAGATCAGGGGATTGGGAGAGATAGAGAGAACAGAAAAGGAAGACAAAAAGATAGAGCTGCAAAAAGGGAATACGACAAAAGATTGCGAGGTGTATCAAGATTCACACGCAAAGTTTTTACAATTATTAGAATAAAAGGGTCGTCAAGGGCAATGTTCCCTCTAATTTTTATTTTTGGTGCGCAGTCCCTTTAAATTTGTTGCGCGGCCTCTGGTATCTTTTCCAGTGAGCAGCCTGCGCGGGACCTCCCGATCGATGCCCGCGCAGCTTAGAGGGAACGTTGGTCAAGGGGAATGTCGGCCCTCTAAAATTGCAAATGAAAATAAGAAAATGGCAGACTCATTGAATAATTACTTTGTATCAGTCTGCACAGTAGCGGAAGAGGATAATATACCTGACATTCCAGGGAAATTAATTAATCAAGGACTGAAACTCACTAAAGTTAACGTAAGCAAGAAAACAGTATTAGAAAAAATAATGCCGCTAAAGACTGACAAATCCCCAGGACCTGATGGTTTCCACCCTAGGATTTTAAAGGAAGTAGGTGAGGAAATTGCAGATGCTTTAACCATAATCTGCCAAATCTCTCTTAATTCAGGAACTGTCCCTTTAGATTGGAAAATTGCAAATGTAACTCCATTATTTAAGAAAGATGAGAGAGAGAAACCAGGAAATGATAGACCTGTTAGTCTAACATCTGTTGTGGGGAAGTTATTGGAATCTATAATTAAGGACAGAGTGACTGAGCACTTAGAGAAATTTCAGCTGATTAGAGAGAGCCAACATGGATTTGTAAAGGGTAGGTCATGTCAAATAAACCTAATTGAATTTTTTAAGCAAGTAAATAAAGTAGTAGACAGGGGAATGTCTATGGATGTAATTTATATGGACTTCCAGAAAGCATTCGATAAGGTTCCACATAAGAGACTGTCAGCTGAAATTAAAGCTCGCTGAAATGAAGGCAAATTATTGACCTGGTTAGGTAATTGGTTAGGCGGTAGAAGACAGAGAGTAGGGATAATGGGTATGTACTCGAATTGGAAGGAAATGACTTGTGGTGTCCCACAAGGATCTGTGCTGGGGTCTCAACCATTTATTATATTTATTGATGACTTAGATAACACAGTAGAGAGCCATATATCCAAGTTTGCCAATGACACACAGGTTGGTGGTGTAGTAAGTAGTGTAGACGGGAGCATAAAATTACAAAGAGACATTGATAGATTAAGTGAGTGGGCAAAACGCAGTTAAAAGTAAGGTCATCCATTTTGGACCAAAAAAGGACAGATCCGAGTATTACTTAAATAGTGAAAAGCTAGGAACGGTGGAGGTCCAAAGAGATTTAGGGGTCCATGTACACAGATCACTAAAATGTGGTACAAAATATAATCAAAAAGGCTAATGGAATGTTAGCCTTTATAACTGGAGGACTGGAATATAAAGCGGAGGAAGTTTTGCTACAGCTATACAAAGCACTGGTTAGACAAGATCTGGAGTACTGTGTACAGTTCTGGACACCGCACCTTAGAAAGGATATATTGGCCTTGGAAGGAGTGCGGCGCAGATTCACCAGAATGTTACCAGGGTTCCAAGGGTTAGATTAGGGAACTACAGACCAGTTAGCCTGACATCAGTAGTAGGGAAAATGCTAGAATCTATTATTAAGGGCCTGGTAACTGAGCACTTAGAAAATAATAATAGGATTGGGCAGAGTCAACACGGATTTATGAAAGGGAAATCATGTTTGACGAATCTGTTAATTTTTTGAGGTTGAAACTAGCAGGATAGATAAGGGGGAACCAGTGGATGTCATAGAGTCATACGGCACAGAAGGAGGCCATTCAGCCCATTGAGTCCGTGCCGGCTCTTTGTAGAACAATCCAGTCAGTCCCATTCCCCCGCTCTATCCCCGTAGCCCTGCAGGTTTTTTTCCCTCAAGTGCCTATCCAGTCTCCCCTTGAAAATATTGAGTGTCTCCGCTTCCACCACTTCCGTCGGCAGCGAATTCCAGGTCCTCACCACTCGCTGCGTAAAAAGGTTTTTCCTCACGTCCCCCCTGTATCTCTTGCCCAAAACCTTAAATCTGTGTCCCCTAGTCCTTGTACCATCAACTAGTGGGAACAGCCTTTCCCCGTCTAGCCTATCCATACCTGTCATAATCTTGTACACCTCTATCAAGTCACCCCTCAACCTCCTTTGCTCTAATGAAAACAAATCCAGCTTCTCCAACCTGTCCTTGTAGCTAAGATCCTCCATCCCCGGAACCATTCTGGTAAATCTCCTCTGCACCCTCTCAAGGGCCTTCACATCCTTCCTAAAGTGTGGTGACCAGAACTGGATGCAATACTCCAGTTGTGGCCTAACCAGCGCTTTATAAAGGTTCAGCATAACTTCTCTACTTTTGTATTCAATATCTCTATTTATGAAGCCCAAGATCCCATATGCTTTGCTAACCACTCTCTCAATATGTCCTGCCACCTTCAGGGACATATGCACATTAACTCCCAGGTCCCTATGCACATTAATTCCCAGGTCCCTCTGTCCCTGCACACTCTTTAAAACTGTGCCATTAAGTATATTGCCTCTCCCTGTTCCTTCTGCCAAAATGCATCACCTCACACTTCTCTGTATTAAATTCCATCTGCCACTTGTCTGCCCATTCTGCTAGCCTTTCTATGTCCTGTTGCAGTCGATTGGTATCATCCTCACTGTTTGCCGCACCCTCAAGTTTGGTGTCATCGGCAAATTTAGAAATTCTACTCTGTATTCCAATATCCAGGTCATTTACATATATCAAAAAAAGCAGTGGCCCCAGCACTGACCCTTGGGGAACACCGCTGTCTAGCATCCTCCAGTCTGGAAAAACAGCCATTTACCACAACTCGCTGTTTTCTGTCCTTAAGCCAATTCCTTATCCAAGCTGCCACTGACCCACCTATTCCATCAGCTTCAATTTTGTTAGCCAGCCTTCTATGTGGTACTTTGTCAAACGCCTTCCGAAAATCCACGCAGACAACATCCATTGCATTCCCTTCATCAATCCCCCCTGTTACTTCATCAAAAAATTCAATTAGATTAGTCAAACACGATCTGCCTTTTGCAAATCCGTGTTGGCTCTCCTTAATTAGCTGTATGGTGTATTGGAGTGGTGTATTTGGATTTTCAGAAGCAATTCGATAAGGTGCCACACAAGAGGTTATTAAACAAAATTAGGGCTCATAGGATTGGGGGTAATATACTAGCATGGATTGAGGATTGCTTAACGGACAGAAAACAGAGAGTAGGAATAAATGGGTCATTTTCGGGTTGGCAGACTGTAACTAGTGGGGTACCGCAAGGATCAGTGCTTGGGCCTCAGCTATTCACAATCTACATCAATGATTTGGATGATGGGACCAAATGTAATATATCCAAGTTTGCTGATGATACAAAGCTGGGTGGGAATGTAAGTTGTGAGGAGCATGCAAGGAGTCTTCATTGGGATATAGACAGGCTAAGTGAGCGGGCAAGAACATGGCAAATGGAATATAATGTGGAGAAATGTGAAGTTATCCAGTTTGGTAGGAAAAAAAGAAAAGCAGAGTATTTTTTAAATGGTGAGAGATTGGGAAATGTTGGTGTTCAGAGGGACCTGGGTGTCATTGTACACTAATCACTGAAAGTTAACATGCAAGTACAGCAAGCAATTAGGAAAGCAAATGGTATGTTGGCCTTTATTACAAGAGGATTTGAGTATAAGAGTAAAGACGTCATACTGCAATTATATAGGGCCCTGGTGCGACCACACCTGGAGTATTTTGTATAGTTTTGGTCTCCTTACCTAAGGAAGGATATACTTGCCATAGAGGGAGTGCAGCGAAGGTTCACCAGACTGGTTCCTGGGATGGGGGGATTGTCCTATGAGGACAGATTGAGTAGACTAGGCCTATATTCTCTGGAGTTTAGAAGAATGAGAGGTGATCTCATTGAAACATACAAAATTCTTACAGGGCTTGACAGGGTAGATGCAGGGAGGATGTTTCCCCTGGCTGGGGAGTCTAGAACCAGGGGTCACAGTCTCAGAATAAGGGGTCGGCCATTTAGGACTAAGACGAGGAGAAATTTCTTCACTCAGAGGGTGGTGAATCTTTGGAATTTTCTACCCCAGAGGGATGTGGAGGCTCAGTCGTTGCATATATTCAAGACAGAGATCAATAGATTTTTGAATATAAAGGGAATGAAGAGATATGGGGATAGTTCAGGAAAGTGGAGATGAGGTAGAAGATCAGCCATGATCTTATTGGATGGCGGAGCAAGCTCAAAGGGTGAAATGTCCTACTCCTGCTCCTATTTCTTATGTTCTTATGTTATGAGGAGCGATTACAGAAACTGGGACAAAAGCAAAATACTGCGGATGCTGGAAATAAAAACAGGAAATGCTGGAAATACTCAGCAGGTCAGGTAGCATCTGTAAAGAGTTAATGATTCAGGTCGATGATGTAAACTAGGTTTGTATTCCCTGGAATATAGAGGTTTAGGGGTGATTTGATTGAAGTTTTTAGGATTTTGAAAGGAATGATTGGCAGCTCCACTGACCAACCCCTGGAAAGGGGAAAATCAGAAGTCAAATTGTCGTCTTGTCCAGCTAAGAACATCGAACAAGATACACAACTGGAGTCAGATCCAGGAGGTCTGCTGAGAGAGAATTGGCAACCAAGGCTGATTTTCTGAAGATGGAGCTGGTCAGATATTAGAAAGGGCTGACCAGAGAAAGTAAAAGTATAGTGTATTTTATTTGATTCAAGGAGTGATGCAGAATCAAGTCGAAGTGCGAGATTTACTACAAATGTTTCTTTATTTGCTCAGTTATCAATTTTAAAATAAACTAGTTTGTTAATTAAAAAATGAATCAGTCCACCTCTAAGATTGGAGAAGTGCCTTTGGAGGCATGTGCTAGATTACAGTATCTGGTTCATTTAGCATGGGACTTTATTGCTATGATCCTAGGTCACCCTATCTGGGCTGGATTTTGCTGGCACTCAGAGGGCGGGTTTGGAGGCGGGTCCGCTGTCAAAATAGCAAAGATTGACAGCGGGTAGGAAACCCGCCTCCACGTGAGTCTCCCAGGTGTCGGGTCTGTGCGCAGAACTGACCCGACACCAAGTGGCGGGGGAGACAATTTAGATCATTAAATGGCTTGTTAACAGCCAATTTAATGCTATTTTGAGGCTACCTTGCAATTTTACGTGCTCCCCCACTGGTTACCCGCTGCTTGAGGAACACGCCAGCTCACCCTGTCGTGAGTTGAGTCTGCTTTGATGTATCTGATAAGCTGACAGCTGCAGAAGTGGTGTAAAGGAGGCCATGTTGCAGATGTTCAGTTTCAGAGCTCAGAAACTGTTGGTTACTGCATTTGTAAGACATATAGAGATTTCTTTAGCTTGCAAGTGTTTAGAGCCAACTATATAATCAGTGCCACCATATTGGAACAACCTCTCTCACCATTGACAGATCGCTTCTGTCATCTCACCTGCAGCTGCCATCTATTGCAGCAACATCGGTGCCCTTGGAAACATCACACCTTGGTCCTCTGAATCCTTCCATAATCAGCCCCAACATCAACATCACCAGGCACACCAACATCACCAACAACATCACCAACCTTCTCCACCATCCCGATGCTGCACAGGACACAGGGCATCAGCCCCTGACAACATTGCTGCCCGGGAGGCCAGTGATGGCATAACCATGGCCAGATTTACTTCACTTAATGCTGTAAACCCTGGCTGGCACATGATGTGCCAGGTTGACACCATCCCACACCAGCACCGTAAAGCATCCCTTTAATGTCCAAGCCATTCCATTCACACTCATCACTATAGCGGGGGTACCGTTATGTCTCAACATTCACTGGAACTCAGTAAGACACTTCTCAAGGTGTGCACAGATCTGTCCAATAAGGTGAAGTGTTGAAAATATAGATTTCACTATATGACAACGCATTACCAGAAACTTCACATGAACATTGGCTAAACCTCTCAAGTGCCTACCCTTGTGTGTTGTTAGTTGGTATGCTTGCAGTAGGATGAGGGTAAGTGTGAGGGGTGGTTAGTGAGATGGGCAAGTGATAATGTAGATAGAGAGGGATGGGTGGAGGTGCAAGTTAAGTTGGTGTGAGTAAGGATGTGCAGGAGTAGGGTTTGGAAGGCAGAGTGATGGGGGTGCGATGAGTGGCACAGCAGGGTGAGGTTGAGTTTGGCATTGCAGTAACGTTTCGTGATCTACTGAGATCATTGAAAGGTTGGCGCCACTGCAGCCAGGCATTCCTGACCACATCCCTGCTTGTGTCCTGCTGTACAATGTGCAACCAGACTGCGTTGATCTCCTGGGGAGGTCTCTTCCACCCATGGGAAGGGAAGAGAATCTCCCTGCGTGCTGTGACTCCCTCCATAAGCATATGGAAGAAGTCATGCGTGAGCCTGGGTGCAGACGTGCACCTTTGTGCAGTGCTTGTCAGTGTTTGCAGCACCTCAATCCTGCAGAACACTGACAGCACAGCTGTCAAAATCAATGTGGCATGGTCCCTTTAAGGAAACCGGCTGATGACGCATCATCAAATGACGTCATCAGACCCGCTTCCTGTTAATTGGCTGGGAACCCCGCAGGGTGGGCTTAACAAGGCCAATCTACGGAAAATCTTTTTGAGAGAGCGGCTGCAGACGGGAGTGGGACCGGAACCCGCCATCCAGCTCGCCCGCCTCCGCAGGGAAAATCCAGCCCTCTATGACCAGATATTAGGCAGGAAAGGTAAACTCCTGTTTGTAAGGGATACAAGGTCCACTTATGGGAGAGACCAGTAATGCTGAATGAATCTGAGAAAATATCTAGAGTAGAGCCAAAATTTGTAATGCTGACTTTCACAAAATTAAACAATCCCACTGTACTATTAATGTCATGCAGTTATTCTTAATCTGAAGCTGCTTGTGAATAGTTCTTTCATCCCACACACACAAAAGGCCTTCCTTAGCTGAAGTTCTATATTCTGTTTCATTTGATGTGTTTTGGTTTTTTGATATTTCAGTTGAACTGAACATAATCTTGTTTCTCAGTCTTCATCTAGAACTGGAATTAGCAAACCATATAATGTGAAACAAATTAAAACGACATCTGCTAGAGAAGCAGAACAGGCAATAAAGCATCTAATGGAACTGAAAGCAGGTGAGCATGTCGTGTAAACTGTGATTCCAGTACACTGTTGCCTGCCCAGCAACGCATAAATACAAGACAAGAGACAGATTGTGAGTGAGGCGCACTGATATTTTGGGAAAATTAAATGAACATAGAAATATCTGAAGATTTTATTACTGCAGTATCTTATCAAGGTACATCTTTGAGAGTTACTTTACAGGAGGCTTTTTTTAAAACACCCCTCTAGAAAAAGCTTCTGGAGTCCGTGTAATTCAACAATGCTTCCAGGTAAATACTATTTATGCTGCAGATAGTTGCCAATGTAAATCATAAGAATTTTTTTAAATTGTGGTATCTTTCTTTAGTACACTTCATAATTAAGAAAATATAAATGCACAACAGGTTTCAATCAATTTATTTTATTTTCTCTGATCAGTACGAATATTCAGTAAAAATAAATTGAAACAATTTTCCATAATTGGTTTTACTGCAAAATTATACTCATCCAAAGGGCATCATCCCATTAAATTAATTATGGTGGACATTTTTAGCAATTGGTCCATATGAAAAAGCCACACTCGGCATAAACGTTTGCACTGTGTGAGTTAAGAGCATGGGATGGTGCAGGTGGTGTACGATGTGTGAATAGAATAATGGTGGCTGTGCAGTATGTGGAGGCAGTTGTACGGTACAGTCAGGACAAATTGAAGGTGTATTGAAGCGTAGAGCAGACAGATCTTAAATTATCTCTGGTGCACAGTGGTGCTCCTGATGCAAAACAAACTTGCAGAGTTAAGCCAACCTGCCCAATGTGAACTCAGTGCCCTAAATAATGAGGTAAGAACATTTAAATGCAACTTCAAATAAAGGATTTGAATGTCCTTATTTGAAGTCCTTTCACATTTTATTGTTACGACTGTTCATTAAGGATTGGGCTGAAAAAGTTTTGCAGTTCCTTTGTAGGCCAAAAGGCGTACACACACGTACACCCACACGCACCCATATTAGGCCTGGAAGTGAGGTGAGCACCAAAAAGCCATAAGGGGAGGTTAGCTGGCCTTTTGCAAATGTAATCAGGGTCAAACAGATTGTGATACACCCAAGGGTTAGCTATCTCTAGCAATTCACAAAGAGGTCATACAGTGCAGTAACAGCAGTGATCAACTCGCAGCAGAATTGAGGGCTTGCATAAACTATTTGTTTTAAGATCTGCACTGATCCTGGCTCCAAAATATAACAATGGTCCTCAAGGATCACACTGCTCTCTCTAATCATAAAGCAGCACATTCCAAAATGGGAACTCCACATAATACCATTACTGTGGAGACAAGTTTTCCCAACATAGCCAGCATGTTTTTATCTATTTTATTACGCTAAGGGCCAAACATTGCAGAGAAGATGGCGAATCGAATTGCATCTTTATTCTGTTCTTGGCAATAATGACACATGATCTGCAGCAGCTGCACTGTTTCCATTGTCGGGCTGCATTGCCAATGGTTTGTGGTCAAGAGCGAATGCAGAACATAGAGGGAGTAGCAGACATAGGGCTAGCCCTGAGAAGGGTGCCACAGAGAGTGTGTGACACACACATGCTGTTATCTCCCTGTCTGCTGGTATCCTCCCACATCTCTGCAGCAATATCACTGTAGAGGAAGCTCAGTCCAAGTCTAACTTCACTACAGCAGCAGGTGCTGATGGGCACAGCAGGCTATTCTCGAGCATTTTATTTTAGTCAGCACGAGCCAGACTATCCAGAAGATGTGGTGAAAATAATAGTATTTGCTTCAAGAAAGAAACAGTATTGTGGCTATTGGTCTCTGCCACTGTTGATGTAACCAGGATATATATGTAAGCCAAATACTTGTCTCTGCAATTGAATGAAACATATACGGCTGCGTATTAACAGCAATGGACACCAAAGTGGGTTTTTTACATTCTCTTTCTGTTTCAGGAACTTTGAATTCAGAAGCCAACTCAAAGCCTTCTCCAGTACAGTCAATTCCCATGTACCATTCTAATCTACCTCTTCCTGAGAAGCATAATGCAACTTATTCTGCTTCTTCAATACCTCTGTTACCTGCTCAATCACTTGCTTGAAGTCGTTCTCCTGCTAGACCAGCCCCTCCAAAAGGAACGGGGATAAAAGGTGACTTGGTAAGTTACTTCAATTACCTTTTTTTGTGAAATGTTGATTTTTTTTTCAATGCAGGATGTCAATATTGAGAAAAGAACACTTGGCTCACTTCTGGCATCTAGTATCAGCATCAAGCACTCCCCAGATCTAGCATGGTCAGATATACTGAGCTCCTCTACCATGACCCAACAATGTGACTCTATCTCTTGCAGTTCCTTATGCCAATTCAGTAATACATTATGAGGAGCTTTTTGTGGGTGGCTGCAGATTGCCTTTGTTTCTTGAAGGCTTTTGTGACCTGCTAATGTAGAATTTTTTTTGCATTAATCTAGCCCAATTTGAATCTAAACCCCAGAGGTAAAAGGGGAGTGTGTGAACGTGCTGAACTGTCCATCTGCCCTTCGTTGGAAAGTAATTAAATTGAGCATTAATCTGCCACGGCTGAGAAGTAAAATAATGCAAATAGGAGCATAGGAACAGGAGAAAGGCCATTCAGCCCCTCAAGGCTGTTCCACCATTCAGTTCGATCACAGCTGATCTGTATCTTAACTCCAACTACCTGCCTTGGTTCCATAACCCTTAAAACCCTTGCCTAAAAAAAGTTTATCAATTTCAGTATTGACCTATCCTCAACAGCTTTTTGGGGCAGAGAGTTACAGATTTTCACTAACGTTTGTGTGAAGAAGTGTTTTCTGACATACCCCTTCAACAGCCGAGCACTAATTTTAAGATTATGCACCCTTGTTCTGGACTCCCCCACCAGAGGAAATATTTTTATCTACCCTATCAACTCCTTTAATCATCTTCATTCTCACTGCTTTATACACTGGGTCTCCGCTCTCACTGCTTTATACACTGGGTCTTCACTCTCACTGCTTTATACATTGGGTCGCCGCTCTCACTGCTTTATACACTGGGTCTCTGCTCTCACTGCTTTATACACTGGGTCTCTGCTCTCACTGCTTTATACACTGGGTCTTCACTCTCACTGCTTTATACACTGGGTCTCTGCTCTCACTGCTTTATACACTGGGTCTTCACTCTCACTGCTTTATACACTGGGTCTTCACTCTCACTGCTTTATACACTGGGTCTCTGCTCTCACTGCTTTATACACTGGGTCTTCACTCTCACTGCTTTATACACTGGGTCTCTGCTCTCACTGCTTTATACACTGGGTCTTCACTCTCACTGCTTTATACACTGGGTCTTCACTCTCACCGCTTTATACACTGGGTCTCTGCTCTCACTGCTTTATACACTGGGTCTTCACTCTCACCGCTTTATACACTGGGTCTCTGCTCTCACTGCTTTATACACTGGGTCTCCGCTCTCACTGCTTTATACACTGGGTCTTCACTCTCACTGCTTTATACACTGGGTCTTCACTCTCACTGCTTTATACACTGGGTCTTCACTCTCACTGCTTTATACACTGGGTCTCTGCTCTCACTGCTTTATACACTGGGTCTCTGCTCTCACTGCTTTATACACTGGGTCTCTGCTCTCACTGCTTTATACACTGGGTCTCCGCTCTCACTGCTTTATACACTGGGTCTTCACTCTCACTGCTTTATACACTGGGTCTTCACTCTCACTGCTTTATACACTGGGTCTCCGCTCTCACTGCTTTATACACTGGGTCTTCACTCTCACTGCTTTATACACTGGGTCTTCACTCTCACTGCTTTATACACTGGGTCTCTGCTCTCACTGCTTTATACACTGGGTCTTCACTCTCACTGCTTTATACACTGGGTCTTCACTCTCACTGCTTTATACACTGGGTCTCTGCTCTCACTGCTTTATACACTGGGTCTTCACTCTCACTGCTTTATACACTGGGTCTTCGCTCTCACTGCTTTATACACTGGGTCTTCACTCTCATTGCTTTATACACTGGGTCTTCACTCTCACTGCTTTATACACTGGGTCTCTGCTCTCACCGCTTTATACACTGGGTCTCTGCTCTCACTGCTTTATATACTGGGTCTTCACTCTCACTGCTTTATACACTGGGTCTCCGCTCTCACTGCTTTATACACTGGGTCTCTGCTCTCACTGCTTTATACACTGGGTCTTCACTCTCACTGCTTTATACACTGGGTGTTCGCTCTCGGCGCACCACTTTATACAAATGTATTGTAACCATGGTAACCAAGCTTTTTGTATGTTAATAGGTGCATCTCTTATTAAATGTTCCATAACTCACCTGAACAAGGAAATTACTTTTTTTGGGTCAGCTGGGTACCTGACGCATAGGAAACCCACCACAGTCTCCAAATTAAGTTACTTGGAAATCTACATTCAGCTGTAAGGTTTTAATTTCCCCAATATGGAGTGTACGCTCTCTCCCTTGGGGCACATCCCACTTACCCAAATATAGAGAGCTTAATTGCAGGTTACTAAAGCCTAGCCTTAGGAACCGTAAAGTGTGTGCAGAGGTACTGTTGTAGTTTAACCAGCTAAAACTATGCACTTTATCAGTACAGAGTACAAGTTTGCTGATGATACTAAGTTAAGTGGCACAGTAAATAATGTAAATTGGAGAGAAAGTTGCAAAGGGACATTGATAGATTAAGTGAGTGGGCAAAACTGTAGCAGATGGAGTTCAATGTGGGGAAGTGTGAGGTCTTCCACTTTGGACCTAAAAAAATTAGATCAGAGTATTTTCTAAATGGTGAGAAGCTGGGAACTGTGGATGAGCAGAGAGATTTAGGGGTACATATACGGAAATCACTAAAAGCTAGTGGACAGGTACAAAAATTAATTAAAAAGTCTAATGGAATATTGGCCGTTATCTCGAGGGGGCTGGAATACAAAGGGGTGGAAGTTATGTTACAGTTATATAAAGCTCTGGTTCGACCCCACCTGGAGTACTGTGTTCTGTTCTGGGCACCGCACCTCAGGAAGGATATATTGGGCTTGGAGGGGGTACTGCGGAGATTCACTAGAATTATACCAGGGTTAAATTATGTGGAAAGGTTACAATAGACTAGGCTTGTATTCCCCTGAGTATAGAAGATTAAGGGGTGATATAGTTGAGATGTTTAAGATGATCAAAGAATTTGATAGGGTAAATAGAGAGAAACTATTTCCTCTGGTGGGGGAGTCCAGAACAACGGGGCATATCCTTAAAAAAAGAGCTAGGCCATTCAGGGGTGATGTCAGGAAGCACTTCTTCACACGAAGGAGAGTGGAAATCTGGAATTCTTCCCCCCTCAACCTCCCCCCCCCCACCCCCAAATAGCAGTTAGAATCATAGAATGATACAGCACAGAAGGAGGCCACTCGGCCCTTCGTGCCTGTGTCGGCTCTTTGGTAGAGCTATCCAATTAGTCCCACTCCCTGCTCTTTCCTCATAGCCCTTCAATATTTCTCTAATTCCCTTTTGAAAGTTACGATTGAATCCACCACCCTTTCCGGCAGTGCATTCCAGATCACAACAACTCGATGAGTAAAAAATGATTCCTCATGTCACCTCTGGTTCTTTTGCCAAACATCTTAAATCTGTGATCTCTGGTTACTGACCCTTCTGGCACTGGAATCAGTTTCTCCTTATTTACTCTATCAAAACCCTTCATGATTTTGAACACCTCTATTAAATCTCCCCTTAACTTTCTTTGCTCTAATAAGAACCAGCCCAGCTTCTCTAGTCTGTCTGAGTAACTGAAGTCCCTCATCCCTGGTACCATTCCAGTAAATCCCTTCTTCACCCTCTCTAAGGCCTTGACATCCTTCCTAAAGTGTGGTGCCTAGAATTGAACACAATACTCCAGCTGAGGCCTAACCACTGTTTTATGAAGGTTTATCATAACTCCCTTGCTTTTGTACTCTTGGCCTCTATTAATAAAGCCATTAATATGTGCTTTTTTTAACAGCCTTCTCACCTTGTCCTGCCACCTTCAAAGATTTGTGTACATACACCCCCAGGTCTCTCTGTTCCTTCACCCCCATATAAATTGTATCATTTAGTTCATGTTGCCTCTCCTCATTCTTCCTTCCAAAATGTATCACTTCACACTTATCTGCGTTAAATTTCATCTGCCATGTGTCTGCCCATTTCACCAGTCTGTCCATGTCCGCCTGACGTCTGTTACTATTGTCCTCACTATTTACTACATTTCTAAGTTTTGTGTCATCTGCAAACTTTGAAATGATGCCCTGTATACTTAAGTCCAGGTCATTAATATATATCAGAAAGAGCAGTGGTTCTAATACCAACCCCTGGGAAACACCACTGTATACTTCTCTCCAGTTTTAAAAATAACCGTTCACCACTACTCTCTGCTTTTTCTCCAGTAGCCACGCTGCCACTGCCCCTTTAATTCCATGGGCTTTATTTTTGCCAACAAGTCTATTATGTGGTACCTTATTAAACGCCTTTTCAAATTCCATACACACATCAATCGTGCTACGCTCATCAACCCTCTCTGTTACGTCATCAAAGAACTCAATCAAGTTAGTCAAACATGATTTGCCTTTCACAAATCCGTGCTGACTTTCATTTATTAGCCCATACTTTTCCAAATGCCAATTAATTTTGTCCTGGATTATTGTCTCTAAAAGTTTCCCCACCACTGATGTTAGGGTGACTGGCCTGTAATTACCAGTTTAATCCCTCTCCCCTTATTTGAACAGGGTGTAATATTTGCAGTCCTCTGGAGGAGGATTGGAAGATTTTGACCAGAGCTTCCGCAATTTCCACCCTTACTTTCCTCGGTAACCTAGGATGCACCCATTCGGACTGGGTGACGTTTCTACTTTGAGGACTGCCAACCTTTTAAGTACCTCCTCTTTATCTATTTTTATCCTATTCAATATCGCTACTACCTTCTTTACTGCTACATTGGCAGCATCCTCTTCTCTAGTGAACACAGATGCAAAGTACTCATTTTGTACCTCAGCAATGACCTCTGCCTTGACATGGAGATCTCCTTTTTGGTCCCTAATCGGCCCCACCCTTCCTTTGACTACCCTTTTACTATTTATATATTTATAAAAGACTTTTGGGTTTCCTTTTATGCTAGCTGCTAATGCATTCTCACACACTCTCTTTGACCCACTTCTTCCCTTTTTTAGATCTCCTCTGTACTTTCTGTATTCAGCTTGGTTCTCTACTGTATTATGAACCTTACATTTGTCATAATCCTCCTTTTTCTGTTTCTGCACTTTGTTGTGCCTCCCGTGCAGTCCTTTACCCCACAGTGCCATGCCCTGGATTGCACACCTTCGAGGTGTTGTCACTCTCAATACTGAAAACCGGTTAGTGAGCACCACATTCCCGGAGGATTCCTGCACTGCCTGCCTCTTCCTACCCTGTGTGATGGCCACCCACTAACTGTCCTGAGCTCTCTGTGGCTGTGGAGTGACCATGTCCTGGAGGCAATGATCCAGGAAAATTTCAGCTTCTCGTATGCCCTGCGGTGATTCCAGCCGCTCCTCAAGCTCAGAAACCCGGCGTTCGAGCTTGAGCTGCCAGAGGCACTTCCTGCACACATGGTCAATCAGGACACCTGAAGTGTTCTGGAGTTCCCACATGGTGCAGGAATTGCATCCATCCCGTAGTAACCAGTCTACTGCTCTAGAAATCATTAGTGAGTTAGGTTGGCTGGTTAATTATTAACAGGGCCCTGGAGTACTTTGGACCTGTCTGGTTTAGGTGTCGGCTTGCCAAGTCCACCACAAAGGGTTGACTTAGTTCAAAGTTTCCATTGTCACATCATCGAGGAACTACCTTGACCCCAAAAAGAACCCGCTTACCTACTCTCTCCCACCCCCAAAGGAGATAAACATATAAAAATAATCAGAAGGCAAAGAGCAGTATCCTTATGGGAAGCACGAGAACTGAAAGCCTGGTTTGTTAACCTAAATAGAAGTGATCAAACAGAATTAATTAATCATTACACTGATAATGACATTGCTGTACCATTTCTAACAACGGAGGGTAAAATTAGGACTAAAGTACTATATTCACATAGCAATACCACAGATTTTAGCAAGGTCATTATATTAATGACTTAGCTGAAGGGACCGTGTGTAATGTATCCAAGTTTGCTGACGATACAAAGCTAGGTGGGGAAGTAAGCTGTGAGGAGGACGAGTCTGAAAGGGATATAGACAGGTTGGGCTCGATTTTGTCAATGGGGACGTGATGGAGGCGGGACTCACACTTTTTGGGTTGTAGTCCCACCTCCATCGATTTGTGGCCAACCCACGCTACTTTCCCTTGATTGACCTTGTTAAGCTCTGTCAAGAGCTTTTGACAGATGAAATATCAGCGTTTGACAGCTCTGTGAAGCTGTCAAACACTGACAATCTGTCTTCTAACTTGAGTCCTTCTATCCAGACTCAGTTAGAGAGCTTTCCAGACCAGAAAACAGAGGCTGCAGCTTTTGACAGCTCAGCGGCCATTCTGCTTTCTGTGCCGGTGAGCTGAGGGACACCTGAGAACTGAAGGGAGGAAGCCTGGAGGAGAAAGTAAAAGTAAGTAAAACTTATTAAAACACTTTACACACACCAAACACACTTACCTCTGCACTCATGCATCCATCACTCACCTGTACACCAGACATCTCGACCCCTCCAAGTCCTGCAGACCGATGGTCCGCCTTGCTAACTTGGCGTGGTTTGGAGCCGTCGGGCAGCCCACACTTCAGCGCTAAAAATAGGGATTAGCCAAAAAACTGCCTGTTAATTGGCACTAATCCCCTTCCCACCTCGGGGAGGCAGCTCCCAGCACAGGTCGGGTACCCGCCTCCTGGGACATTGGCATGGAGGCGGGTTGGGGGCGGGATGGGTACGTGCCACCCGAATCTGCAATTTTCCCACCACTTCCGCCTCCACGGGGCTTGGAAAATCGAGCCCGTTAAGTGAGTGGGCAAGCAGGTGGCAGATGGAGTATAATGTGGGGAAAGATGAGGTTATTCACTTTGGTAGGAAGAATAGAAAAGCAGAATATTTTTTTAAATGATGAGAAACTATTAAATGTTGGTATTCAGTGGGTGCCCTTGTACACGAAACACAGAAAGTTAACATGCAGATACAGCAAGCAATTAGGAAGGCAAATGGTATGTTGGCCTTTATTGCACGGAGGTTGTAGTACAAGAGTAAGGAAGTCTTGCTGCAATTGTCAGGGCTTTGGTGAGACCACACCTGGAGTACTGTGTACAGCTTTGGTCTCAGTACCTAAGGAAGGATATACTTGCCTTAGAGGGGGTGCAATGACAATTCACTTGATTGATTCCTGGGATGAGAGGGTTGTCCTATGAGGAGAGATTGAGTAGAATGGGCCTATAATCTCTGGAGTTTAGAAGAATGAGAGGTGACCTCATTGAAACATATAAGATTCTGAGAGGGTAGATGCTGAGAGGCTGTTTCCCTTGGCTGGAGAGTTATTGAACTAGGGGGTATAGTCTCAGGATAAGGAGTCGGCCATTTAGGACTGAGATGAGGAGAAGTTTCTTTACTCAGAGGGTTGTGAATCTTTGGAATTCTCTACTCCAGAAGGCTCTGGGGGCTGTCATTGAGAATATTCAAGGCTGAGATCAATAGATTTTTGGACTCTTGGGGAATCAAAGGATATGGGGATCAGGCGGGAAAGTGGAGTTGAGGTCGAAGATCAGCCATGATCTTATTGAATGGCGGAGCAGGCCCGAGGGGCCATACGGCCTACTCCTGCCCCTATTTCTTATATTCTTATGCCAAGGCTGTAACCGAAGCCTGGAGTTTATATTACTTATGGAATATACAAAAAATTTAATCATTGTAACCTTTTGGCCCATTATATTTTTAGTTAATATAATTGTACTCAATTTGTAACAAACATGTTCTTACTTCAACAGTACCTCAGTTCAGAGGCTGGGATTAAGAAGGAATCCGAGTCGTATAAAACGGCTGGACCAGATTCTTGCCTGCTGGACAACTCCGCATTATTGACTTCTAAAAAAAGTTGTGAACTGTTCAAGCAGATATCCACACAGTCCCTACTGAAGAATACACTGGAACCAGAGGAGCAGTGTGTCAGCAACAGAACTTCACATAAACTTTGTAATAACCCAGACACGTTCTCAGAAAATGCAATCACTGCTCCTATTGCACCTCCCCGCAGGAAGAAAGCTGCATCAACTAATCCTCAAAATGACCAGAGTTCTCTTGTGAGACCGTTCCACAATAATCCCAGACAGAATCCTTTCCGTGTATGTGGGACACAAAGCAATAACAGTCCCGTTAGACTGTGCAATACTAATACATCATTTAACAACAACCCTTTTAGGCCTCTTCAAGAAAGTAGCCCTTCATACTGTAACAGCGATGCCTCTGATCTTTTTGACCCATCCAATTATCAAAGTAGCCTCAACATAAAACCGCCCATGTTCAGTCAACATATAAATGATACTGAAACAAAAGTATTTGATCTTGCTCCTCGTTTCAAAAATGAAAAAATATCTCATAAAGACTCAGACATTACCTGGAATGATGAATGTTTTTCTTCAAAAGAATTGTAGCAAACTGTGACTGCAAGCAGCAGTAATCAGACCTCAGGTTCATCACAATACATCAAACTGGTCAGTCAGGGACTTAAACAGATGTCTGTAATTTCTGTGACCCATGGAGAACTGAAGGATTTTTGTATATTTTGAGAAACCTTTTCTCATCACCTCGTTTAACAGATATTTCTGAATAAAATATTAACAAACACAAAAACACCTCCAATGATGTATAATTCTGATATTACATAGAAACCAGTATAATCTTAATTCTTCACGTGTCTTTTTACAAATGAAATAAATAAAAATAAGTCAGTACTGCTCTAATTAATTACGTGCTATATATTTGTTATATGTATATATGACCTTTTATTTTATTTACAGCAAATAAAAGGCAGTGCCCAACAGAGTGGATGACTAGAGTTTCAATTATTCTCATTCTGCCAATGTCCAATCTGCTACACGTGGAAGGGCTAGTCGGAGGCCGGGTATCCCCTGACATGGTGGAGAGAAAATCAGGGGACTGATTAGAATCATAGAATGATACAGCACAGAAGGAGGCCATTTGGGCCATCTTGCCTGTGCTTGTTCTTTGAAAGTGCTATCCAATTAGTCCCCTGCTCTTTCCCCATAGGCCTGCAAAATGTTCCTTTTCAATTATTTATCCAGTTCCCTTTTGAAAGTTACTATTGAATCTGCTTCCACCACCCTTTCAGGTAGTGCATTCCAGATCATCATAACTTGCTGCGTAAAAAAACTATTTATCTTCATTTTTGGTTCTTTTGCCAATTATCTTAAATCTGGTTACTGACCCTCCTGCCAGTGGAAACAGTTTCTGCCTATCTACTCCATCAAACCCCTTCAAAATTTTTAACACCTCTATTAAATCTCCCCTTAACCTTCTCTGCTCTAAAGAGAACAATACCAGCTTCGCTAATCTCTCCACATAACTGAAGTCCCTCATCCCTGGTACCATCCTAGTCGAGTAAATCACCTCTCCAAGGCCTTGACATCCTTCCTAAAATGTGGACATAATACTCCAGTTAAGGCCTAACCACTGATTTATAAAGCTAAGGATCCCATGTGCTTTTTAAACAACCTTACCAACTTGTCCTGTCACCTTCAAAGATTTGTGTGTAAACCCCCAGCTCTCTCTGTTCCTGCACCCCCTTTAAAATTTTACCCTTTAGTTTCTATTACCTCCCCTTATTTTTCCTTTCAGAATGTATCACTTCACACTTCCCTACATTAAATTTCATCTGCCATGTGTCTGCCCATTTCACCAGTTTGTCTCAGTCTTCCTGAAGTCTATTACTATTGTCATCATTGTTTACTACGTTTCTGAGTTTCGTGTCATCTGCAAATGTTGAAATTAAGCCCTTATACCCAAGTCCAGGTGATTAATACACAGCAAAAAGAGCAGTGGTCCTAGTACCGACCCCTGGGAGACACCATTATATACTTCCCTCCTGTCTGGAAAAACAACGGTTCACCACTACTCTCTGCTTTCTGTCCCTTAGCCAATTTCGTATCCACACAGCCACTGCCCCTACAATCCCATGGGCTTCAATTTTGCTAACAAGTCTAGTATGTGGTACTTTATCCAGCGCCTTTTGAAAGTCCATATACACATCAACCGCAACACCTTCATCCACCCTTTCTGTTACTTCATCAAAGAAATCAATCAAGTTTGTCAGACACGATTTGCCTTTAACAAATCCATGCCGGCTGTCATTTATTAACCCAGGTCTTTCCAAGTGGTGATTCATTTTGTCTCGGATTATTGGCTCTAAAAGTTTCCTCACCATAGACTTTCACAGAATCACAGAATCCCCACAATGCAGATAGAGGCCATTTCGGCCCATCGAGCCTGCACCGACACATATCCCACCCTATCCCCGTAACCCCACGTATTTAATCCCCCTAACACTACGGGTCAATTTATCATAGCCAAATCAACCTAACCCGCACATCTTTGGACGTTAGGCTGACTGGCCTGTACTTCTGGGGTTTATCCATCTTTTTTGAACAAGGGTGTAACATTTGCAACACTCCAGTCCTCTGGCACCACTCCCATATCCAAAGAGGATTGGAAGATTGTGGGCAGAACCTCCGGAATTTCCCCTCAGCAACTTAGGATGCATCCCATCTGGACCGGCTGACTTAACTACTTTGAGTGCTGCCAACCTTTTAAGTACATCCTCTTTATCTATTTTTATCCGATCCAATTTCTCTACTACCTCATCCTTTACTGTGACATTAGCAGCATCCTTTTGTTTTGTAACAGGGAACAGGAACAGTGGGATCAGGAACAGAGGGAACGGAACACTGGAAACAGGGATAGTGGGAACCGGAACAGAGGGAACAGTGGAAACAGGGATAGTGGGAACGGGAACAGAGGGAACAGGAGCAGTGGAAACGGGAACAGCAACAGCGGGAACAGGAACAGTAGGAACGGGAACAGTGGGAACGGAACAGTGGGAACAGGAACAAAGGGAACAGGAGCAGAGGGAACAGGAACAGAGGGAACGGGGACAGTGGGAACAGGAGCAGAGGGAACAGGGACAGAGGGAACAGGGACAGAGGGAACAGGAGCAGAAGGAACAGGGACAGTGGGAACAGGAGCAGAGGGAACAGGGACAGAGGGAACAGGAGCAGAGGGAACAGGGACAGAGGGAACAGTTGGAACAGGGACAGAGGGAACAGGAGCAGAGGGAACAGGGACAGTGGGAACAGGAGCAGAAGGAACAGGGACAGTGGGAACAGGAGCAGAGGGAACAGGGACAGAGGGAACAGGAGCAGAGGGAACAGGAACAGAGGGAACAGGAACAGATGGATTTGGAACAGGGACAGTGGGCAATCATCGTAACGTTAAACTGAGTTGCACAGCAACGTGGTGATAACGGGTAGGATTTTAAAAAAAAATTTGTACATCATTTTCAGTTGCAGTAATATAGTTTTTGTAAAGAGGTGTGAGTTGCATGAGATTAAGTAAGCCACTAATGATGTTTATAAACCGTCAATTTATATTGGTTTATGTTTAACAAAAATAGCAAGTCATGCATTTTATACCAAATGGAAGGCGTATCAGTGGGAGAGCATTTTGGTGGTAGTGATAATTCAGTTAGATTTAGTATAGTTATGGAAAAGGACAAAGATAGATCAGGAGTAAAAGTTCTCGATTGGGGAAAGGCCAATTTTACTAAGCTGAGATGTGATTTAACAAACGTGGACTGGAAACAGCTACTTGAAGTAAATCACTGTCAGAGCAGTTGGAGGCTTTCAAGGAGGAGATAATGAGGGTTCAGAGCAAATATGTTCCCACAAAGAAAAAGGGGGGACTCCCAAATCTAGAGCCTCCTGGATGTCAAGGGGCATACAAGGCAAAAAAAAAGGAAGCTTATGTCAGATACCAAGAGCTAAATACTGCAGAAAGCCTAAAGGAGTACAGAAAGTGCAGGGGTGAAATTAAAAAGGAAATTAGGAAATCAAAGAGGGTGCATGAAAAAATATTGGCAAGTAAAATCAAGGAAAACCCAAAGATGTTTTATAAATACATAAAGAGCAAGAGAATAACTAAAGAAAGAATAGGGCCTATTAGAGACCAAAAAGGTAACCTGTGTGTGGAGGCGGAAGACATGGGTATGGTTCTTAATGAATACTTTGTGTCTGTCTTCACAAAAGAGAGGGACGTTGCAGACATTATAGTTGAGGAGGAGGAGTGTGAAATATTAAATAAACATAGTGAGAGAGGAAGTATTAAGGGGTTTAGCATCTTTGAATGTAGATAAATCGCAAGGCCCAGATGAAATGTATCCCAGGCTGTTAAGAGTTACAAGCAAGGAAATAACGGAGGCTCTGACCATTATTTTTCAATCCTCTCTGGCTACAGGTGTGGTGCCGGAAGACTGGAGGGCTGCTAATGTTGTACCATTGTTTAAAAGGGGAGAAAAGGATAGACCGAGTAATTACAGGCCAGTGAGCCTAACCTCGGTGGTTGGCAAATTTTTGGAAAAAATTCTGAGGGACAGTATTAATGGTCATTTAGAAAGACACAGATTAATCATGGACAGTCAGCATGGCTTTGTTAAGGGAAGGTCATGTCTGACTAACTTGAATGAATTTTTTGAGGCGGTTACAAGGAAGGTTGATGAGGGTAGTGCGTTTGATGTAGTCAACATGGATTTTAGCAAGGCCCCACATGGCAGACTGGTCAGAAAAGTAAAAGCCCATGGGATCCAAGGGAATGTGGCAAGTTGAATCCAAAATTGGCTCAGTGGCAGGAAGCAAAGGGTAATGGTCGACGGATGATTTTCTGACTGGAAAGCTGTTTCCAGTGGGGTTCCGCAGGACTCAGTACTAGATCCCTTGCTTTTTGTGGTATATACCAATGATTCAGACTTCAATGTAGGGGGCATGATTAAGAAGTTTGCAGATAATACAAAAATTGGCCATGTAGTTGATAGTGAGGAAGAAAGCTGTAGGCTGCAGGAAGATATCAATGGACTGGTTAGGTGGGCAGAAAAGTGGCAAATGGAATTCAATCCGGAGAAGTGTGAGGTAATGCATTTGGGGAGGGCTAACAAGGCAAGGGAATACACAATAAATGGTAGGATACTGAGAAGCGTAGAGGAACAGAGGGGCCTTGGAGTGCATGTCCACAGATCGCTGAAGGTAGCAGGACAGGCAGATAAGGTGGTTAAGAAGGCATACAGGATACTTTATTAGCCGAGGCATAGAATATATGAACAGGGAGGTTATGCTTGAACTGTATAAAACACTAGTTAGGCCACAGCTAGAGTACAGTTCTGGTCACCACATTACAGGAAAGATGTGATTGCACTAGAGAGGGTACAGAGGAGATTTACGAGGATGTTGCTAGGACTTGAGAATTTTAGCTTTGAGGAAAGATTGGATAGGCTGGAATTGTTTTCTTTGGAACAGAGGAGGCTGAGGGGAGATTTAATTGAGGTGTATAAAATTATGAGGGGCCTAGATAGAGTGGATAGGAAGGACCTATTTCCCTTAGCAGAGGGGCCAATAATGAGGGGCATAGTTTTAAAATAATTGGTAGAAGGATTAGAGGGGAGTTGAGAACTTTTTTCACCCAGAGGGTGGTGGGGGGATCTGGAACTCACTGACTGAAAGTGTGGTAGAGGCAGAAATGCTCATCACATTAAAAAGTACTTGGGTATGCACTTGAAGTGCCGTAACCTGCAAGGCTACGGACCAAGAGCTGGAAAGTGGGATTCGGTTGGATAGCTCTTTTTCGGCCGGCACAGACACAATGGGTCCTTCTGTGCTGTAAATTTCTATGATTCTATGAAGGACACCCAGGTCCCTCTGACTACCAACATTTACCAATCTCTGGCCATTTAAAAAATATTCTGCTTTTCTATTTTTCCTACCAAAGTGGATAACTTCACACATAACTCTACATTACTCTCCATCTGCCATGTTCTTGCCCACTCACTTAATCTGTCTGAATCCCTTTGCAGCCTCTTTGCGTCCTCCTCACGACTTATTTTCCAACCTAGCTTTGTATCAGCAGACTTGGATACATTACACTCGGTCCCCTCATCTAAGTCATTGGCTGAAATTTTGCCCTATAAAAAAGGTGGGATTGGAGTGTGGGGGCAGTTAAAGTGTTAAAAATGGGATTCCCGACCCGATCCCGCCTCCAACCCACCCACTTCCGGTTTTACCGGAGGCGGGATGGGGGCAGGCGACCAACACGCTCCCAGGGGTGGAACGACAATTGAAATATTATAATGAGGCTGGAAGCTTCTTTTTTCCCCTGTTTAACTGCATGTGGACGGATTTCCCGGCAGTTAAACAGAGGCGGGGGCTGCTGCATCCAGGAGGTGAGTGGCTTTATACCGACCTCCTGGATCCAGGGTCCCTACCTAACTCACCTCCCGCGATTGGAGACCCCCTCACGAGGCCTCCAATCACCTTCCCAGGCCTCCGATCTCCACCATGAGGCCTCCCACTCCACCGATTATGCTGAGGCTGGCCACAATCCTCCGGTGGCCGGCCCTGATCCTCTCTCTCTCCCCCCTGCACCACCCCCCCGATCCCCGGCCGCAAACCCCTCCCCTGCCGATCCCCAAAATCCCTGGCTGATCCCCCTCCCCCGTTGATCCCCGATCCTGCCCAGCACCCCCCCCGTCAATCCCCGACTCCCCTGATCCTCCAACGCTTCCCCCTGCCCCCCCACCCCCGGTAATTACCAGCCGACACTCCTCGCCGAACCCTGATCCTGATCCTCCCCTGCCGTTCCCCGCCACTCCCCCCATCCCGCAATCCCTCCCCCGGACCGACCCCTCGCTCCCTCTGCAAAACTGAGGCCTCATATGCAAATCAGGCCCTGCCGTTAAAGTCAGCAGGGCCTGCGGGAAACCCGGCCTCCCGGGTTTCCCACCCGCCTCGGATGTCCCCCACCCCCAACCTGCCTACCTGGACAAAATTCCGGCCATTGATATAGATTGTGAATAGCTGAGGCCCAAGCACTGATACAGGACACCGGGGGAGTTATCCCTGGTGTCCTGGCCAATAGTTATAACAAAAACAGATTATCTGGTCATTATCACATTGCTGTTTGTGGGACCTTGCTGTGTGCAAATTGGCTGCCGCATTTCCTACATTACAACAGTGACTCCACTTCAAAAAGTACTTCATTGGCTGTAAAGCACTTTGAGACGTCCGGTACTCGTGAAAGGCTCTATATAAATGCAAGTCTTTTTTTTATTGGACTAGGATGAGGGTGATTATGAGGGGTGGCTAGTGAGAGGGGGAAGTGATAATGTAGATAGAGAGGGGTGGGTGGAGGTGCAAGGTAAGTTGGTGTCAGTATGGATGTGCAGGAGTAGGGTAGGGAAGGCAGAGTGATGGGGATGCAATGAGTGGCACAGCAGGATGAGGTTGAGTGTAGCTTTGCAGTAACGTTTCGTGATCTACTCAGATCATTGAAAGGTTTGTGCTACTGCAGCCTAGTCCTCCTGATGACATCCCTGCTTATGTCCTCCTGTGCAACCAGGCTTTGTTGGCCTCCTGAGGAGGTCTCTTCCGCCCATTGGAAGGGAAGAAAACCTCCCTGCGTGCTGTGAGAGCCTGGGTGCAGCCATGTACCTCTGTGCAGTGCTTGTCAGTGTTTGCAGCACCTCAATGTGTTGGTGTAGGTGTTGGCCCTCCTCTTTGTACCAGCGACCTGTGTCAGCAGGGGACTGGAGGCATGCTTACTCAAACCCATGCAGAGATGTGAGTGGTCGAAACAGCAGCATTTTAGCTTCTAATTGCATTTTACTGAGGCAAGGATTGATTCAAAGAGTCAAATGTTTCTCATTTAGAAGCCAGCACCAATTACAGAAAGAATACAGAGCGCTGATCTGTCACAGACTGTGATACACGCCCAGGTACGCACGATATTTTGTAGTTCAAGTCTAAAGTTTTGTGACAGCCGTTTTTACAGTATGATAGTAATTGCTGAGAATGGTGTAAGCACCTTAAGATAACAGCTTGTCTCACTGTAGAGAGAGCTGCAGCCATTCACACCTCTATTCTTTTTTGCGATCACGATCATTCACTCAGGAGATGTTGGCTGAGCTGTGCTGAGCTGGAAGGACTGTATTTTGGAGATACTCAGTAATGCCACCCCCACCCTCATAAATCATGAGATCAACTCTTAAAAATTATGAGATTTGGTAAGAAATTATGAGTTGGTAATTTTTGCTTATAAACCACATTAGTGGCTTTATTTAATCTCTAACAGCTCTTTATAAAAACTATATTACTGCATCTAAAAATGCTTTACAAAAATCATTTTAAAATTCCTACCCGTTATCACCACCTTCGTGAGCTGAAGTAAATTTACATTAAAAATCGTGTGTCTCGCAATTATTTTGCGAGAGTTGGCATTACTGGTGAAGCATTACCAAATGGAGCGTGGAGAGTGGCACCATGTCCATTGTGCACTGTGGTATGGAGGGGCCACTGAATTGTTTTGGCACAAGTCCATGGTCAATGAACCCCAGGCAACAGGTTCCCAATCCCACACATGGGGCAAGTACTGGATGGAGAAAGAGAGAGTCGGAGAGAGAGAGAGAAACAGACTCAGAGAGATAGACTGAGAGAGAGAGACAGAGAGCGACAGATAAAGAGAGAGTGAGACAGAGAGAGGGAAACAGAGAGAAAGAGGCAGAGAGTGAGAGAAAGAAAGACAGCAAGAAAGAGAGAGTGGAGCCCTTCCCCCATCCCTGGCCCAATCTGGGCTGTGAGAGGGTAGCTCTAGTTCACTGGGGTAGATTATTGACTTTGTGCGATGGTGTAAAATGGGTGATCGCGGGTCGGGAGCCCGTTTTAAATCTCTCCCTTTGACTTCAATGTAAATAGAAATGGGGCGAGACGGGGGGGTCAGTTGGATTCAAATCTGAAGCTGTTTCCAGTGCAGCAGTGTGGCACGGTTCGATATCCTCCCTTTACTCCAGAGTGACTCCATACCAACCCTAAACCCACCCCACACTCCCATACCCATCCCACAGCCCCATACCCTAAACCCACCCCATACCCATTCCACAGACCCCCATACCCTAAACACACCCCAATACCCACCCCACAGCCCCCATACCCTAAACCCACCCCATACCCCATACCCACCCCACAGCCCCCATACCCTAAACCCACCCCACACCCCAATACCCATCCCACAGCCCCCATACCCTAAACCCACCCCACACCCCAATACCAATCCCACAGCCCCCATACCCTAAACCCACCCCACACCCCAATACCCACCCCACAGCCCCCATACCCTAAACCCACCCCATACCCCAATACCCATCCCACAGCCCCCATACCCTAAACCCACCCCACACCCCAATACACACCCCACAGCCTCCATACCCTAAACCCACCCCACACCCCAATACCCACCCCACAGCCCCATACCCTAAACCTACCCCACACCCCAATACCCACCCCACAGACCCCCATACCCTAAACCTACCCCACACCCCAATACCCATCCCACAGACCCCCTTACCCGAAACCCACCCCACACCCTGAAACTGATCACTAGTCCCGGTTTCTCCCCTTGCCTTTCAGCCCCAGACCCCGTTTCCACCCCTCAATCAACCCCCGACCAGCCCTTTACCATTGACGCCAGGTCAGCCTCCAGCTCGCCATTCACCTTTTCATCGAGCTCCCCGTCCAGCTGCGGGGCGAAGATGCTCGGCAGATCTCCAGCTCCGGGCCCAGTGTTTCCCTCTCTCTGTCTGTCCCTCTCTCTGTCTGTGTGTGTCTCTGTCTGTCTGTCGCTCTCTCTCACTCTCTGTCTCTCTCTCCCTCTCTCTGTCTGTCTCTCTCTCTCTGTCTGTCTGTCCCTCTCTGTCTGTCCCTCTCTCTGTCTGTGTGTGTCTCTCTCTCTATCTCTGTCTGTCTCGCTCTCTCTGTCCCTCTCTCTCTCTGTCTCTCTCTCTGTCTGTGTCTGTGTCTCTCTCCCTCTCTCTGTCTCTCTCACTCTCTCCCTCTCTCTCTCCCTCTCTCTCTCTGTCTCTCTGTCTGTGTGTGTCTCTCTGTCTCTCTCCCTCTCTGTCTCTCTCTCCGTCTGTCTGTCCCTCTCTCTGTCTGTGTGTGTCTCTCTCTCTCTCTCTCTGTGTGTCTGTCTGAACTCGGAGTATGCAGCTTACGAGCACTACATCATCCCTCTGTGGACAGACTTCTCCAGCAGCAGCGCTGACAGAATTTGATTGGAACGGAGTCTGTATTTTGTTCACTTTTGAGGACCTGAATTGTTTCAAAGTACTTGTAAGAGGGCGGAGGCCCGGCTCTGGCTCCGGCTCCTGGTCCCAGTACTGGCCTGGCCGCGAAGGGTGATGGGAAAGTCATACTCACTTTTCCTGTGCGGAGAAGGTCATGAAACCTCTTCCTGCATTGCAGCCAGGTTCTGCGGCTCATTGAAATGGAGTTCACCTCCTCGGCCACTTGCAGCCACACAGCTTTTGTCTGCTGGGGTGGCTTTTTTCTCCCTGTGGAAGGGAACAGCACCTCCTTATTACATCTGGCTCCGTGCACCAGAGCTTGGAGGGAGGGCTCATCAAACCGAGGTGCACACTTTTGCTTGATCGTGGACATTGTCGGGAAATCAACTCCTTCATACAATTTGCAAAGCGTTTGCAGTCTCCAGAAGAAGCAAGGCTGCTTGCTGGCCTTAAATCCAGCAGTGTTGATGACGTCATCGGAGGCGATTTTCTGTATGAAAAGGCTCAATGGGCCAGGGGTTCCCACACGCAGGAAATCAATTGGCCAATTCAGGGGGAAATCGCACTTTTTCAACACTTCACTTCGGAGTCGGGGTCCTGACACGATTTCCACCTGACTTGCCCCAACCCGCCCACACTGACAAAATCCAGCCCTAATTGTTTCTTATTTCTCCTTTCCATTAGAAAGTATTGCTTGATGTATTTAAGAGTGGTAACCTGGTGCAGTTTTATTAATACAGCTGAAAATGGGTTTATCAGGGAAAATAACCATTTTGAATGAGAGTGTCTAGTTCTCCCTGAGTAACCCGATTTAAAATCACTGAAAATTAGTTTTTTTTAAAGTATGCTGAACCATTTAACAGTCTCATTGGTGTACACTAGTCAGTTTCCTCGTCAATGAAATATTTTTGAAATGAACACACTTGTAAAACGTGCCTTTCCACCGAAGAAAATGAGCAGAATTTGATGAGCCTTCCTGAACCAGCGCAATCTCGCAATTTCAACCTGGGGGCGGTGCCTGATTCGGGCGAATTGAATCTTTACCCAGTGTGAAAGATCAGGGAAAACACGAGCGTAAGTGGTTTTGGCCTGACGGGGAATCCAGGAGGGCCTCCCCGCGCAGGCCTCTGCTTACAATTGCAGTCGGTCCCTAAGCCGTGACCAGGACCCCACCTGCATATTTAAATAAGGACCCCGCCGGCTTCGGGCGGGTTTCCTTGGCGCCTGCAATTTAAAATCGTAGTCGGCAGGATTTGGGCGGAAGGCCAACGGGTAGGACTCCCAGACAGATTAGAAAGTAATTTCAATAAGTTTGCGTTGAGTCTCGCTCTTTCTGATCTTAAATCTCACGAAAGGTTCCCTGACCTTCACATTTCTGCATTAAGGTTTGAAAAGTTTTATTCGATTGTTTGCTTCGGTTTGCCTTGTGGGGCCGGGTGAATTTTCCTCAGTTTTCAGATTCGGCTCTTCTGCGACTCTCATAGTCGACTAAAGAGACAATTATTCCTGTTTCTCTCTGATCACTGCTGGGCTGACTCTCATCCCACGCGGGACGCCGCTCTCCTACTGCTCTCTGCCCGCTGCCTTGCTGCTACATGCTTGCTTCCCTGGCCGTGGGTTTTGCCCCGCTCCATTCTGCTTGCAGAACTTGCCCTGCGCTGGATGGACTGGCTCCTCAGGGTCCTCCTGCTGCTCCCGGTCTTGTGTGCTCCTCGTTGTCTATCAGCTATTCTTCGGCCCATCTGCTTCATCTACACTGAGCTGCTGGTTTTACCCTTCACCTTCCCCTGGATCCCCGATCTTTGTTGTTCTTGGTCCCTGTGTTTCACGCCCACTTCTCCATGCTTCTCCACTATCATGCCAGGTCCGCTGTTAGCACCTGAGGCCACTCTACCCTTCCACGGGACCCCAGGATCAACCTCCGCCGGTCAATTTTCTTCTCCTCTTCTACCTGATGAATCCACTGGAGTTTCCTGTTTCGACCTCCTGCAGCACATCAGTTGAATCTCTGCTCCTCCGACAGCTCCTCAATCCAACATCTCTCCTCTGATGACTCCGAACCTCTCTCCTTCAGTGATTTGTGGCTTCTCCAAGCTGCCTCCACCCTGTCTGCAAATGAACGTCATCCCATCGTAACCTCCTGGCCCTCAGACTTTAAACCAGGGTTTGGCTAGTGAGTTGTTGTTTGCACCTTTTGTTAGAAATTGGACCTTCACATCATTCTCGTTTGAATCAAAATTTTCAATTGATCCAAAATGTCTGGATCCATTTTCAGGGGGTAACATGCACCAATCAGCTTATCATCTTTCTATTAGGCACTTTCCAGCCTCCCGGACTCGACGCTGAGTTCAACAATTTCAGATCATAACCTAGTAAATCCAACAAGGAATTCAGAAGAAACTTCTTTACCCAGAGCGTGGTTAGAATGTGGAACTCACTACCACAAGGAGTTGTTGAGGCGACTAGCTTAGATGCATTTAAGTGGAAGCTAGATAAACACATGAGGGAGAAAGGAATAGAGGGATATGTTGATGGGGTTTGATAAAAACGGGTGGGAGGAGGCTCATGTGGAGCATCAAAATCTGCATGGACCTGTTGGACTGAATGGCCTGTTTCTGTGGTGTAAATACTTTGTAACCCGCCTTGGCTCCATGTCCCTTAACCCGAATTCTGATCTCTACCCACTGACCTGGGCTAAGAGAGCAGGCACATCAGCCACGGTTCCTGCTCCTGATCAATAATCAGTGACCCAGGGATAGAGTAACATCATTCAGGGTTTCTGCTCCTGTGAGCTCTGCTGGAAATCGTCACTGGATGTCGGGCGAGAACAGGATCTTAATCATTCCTGTTAACTATTAGAATCAGATGGAAATGAGTTGGGAGTATTCGGGATGAGAGGGATAGTTCAGGTGAAGCGCTCTTGATGAGATGCTCTCTGAGAGCTCTGGTATCTCGGGGCTCTGGTGGTCAATTCCACTCCTGCTCTTCCTCCTCTTCATGCTTCTCTTCCTCCTCCTTCTGCACTTCTTGCTGCCCAGGTGGTGGTAAGGGCTCATACCTCATGATGCAAAGATGTGGAGCATGCAGCAGATGACCACAAATAAGGATACCCGCTCAGGGTTGTACTGCAAAACATCTCTGGAACCGTGCAGGCAGCGGAAGCATTACTTAAGCTCACCAATTATCTGTTTGATGATGTTTCTGATGGCTGTATGGCCATTGCTGTACGGCAGATTAGCAGCTGTCCCCTGGTTCCTCATCGGAGCCATGAGCCAACACTGCAGGGGACAGCATGTCGCCCAGTAGCCAGTCACCAGAGAGCTCGGCTAGAATAAAGGGGGCACAGAGGATTGGCACAGGATGAATGAGTCATGATGACTGCCATGAAACCGGGCACAGAGCTGCATGATGCGCTCGCTGCCTGTGGTCGCAAAACAACTGGACGTTGAGGGAGTGGAACCACTTTCGATTGATAAAGATGCCAGTCTGGTTATGGGGAGCATGCAAGGCAATGTGGGTGCAGTCTATGGCACCATGGACCGTGGGGAAGCCTGCTATGTGGGCGAAGCCGAGTGCCCTATCATCCTGCTTTGCTCTCTCAAAGGGGAAAGTAATGTAGGTGTTCTTCCTGGTGTAGAGAGACTCAGTGACCTCCTATATAGGGGGAGTTGTACCGATGGGGTGATGACGGTGGTGAGAAGAAGGCTTCCCCCATGTGGAATGGGTTTTCCTCGGTCATGGGTGGTTCTTCCCTCAGCGTGTCGCCTGTGGTATCGCTGTTCCTGTTGTCCTGGATCTGGGATGCGTTGGACGCTTCGTTGCTGTCGGTTTTCCCGAGCTGGGGTGCGCTGGACGCTTCGTTGCTCCTGGTTTCCCCGAGCTGGGGTGCGCTGGACGCTTCGTTGCTCCCAGTGTTCTGGAGCTGAGGGGTCTTCTCAGTCTCCTTTTGTTCCTGTGCGCTCTGCCGCTTTTTTTGTTGGTGGCGGCTGTACCTTTCGTGCCCCTCTCGTCAGACGAGGAGCAGCTGCTGCTGTCCGTTTGGGACACGAGCCGCTTTGTCCCACTGGGCTGGACCTTTGCGGCATCTTTTCCTTTTCCTGGGGGGCTGGTGGGCCTTTTCTTGGTGCGTTTTTTCCTTCACCAACTCCCAGTCTCCCAGTTGTTCCTCCGCTGCTTTCTCTTCCATGGATTCTATCTGCTGGGGAGGAGGCGGAGGGCTGGTTTCCGAGGCGTGGCAATTTCCTGCAGTGTCCTTTTCCTTGTCTCCCTCAGTGTTCTCCATGACCGTGGTGTTATCACTGAGGGGCTTGGTGCTGGGAGTGGTGTTGGTCTCCTTTGGGGCGACCTTTGCGGTCTCTTCCTCGAGCACCACATTGTTCTTTGCCGCCTGCGCTTGGCTGAGGCTGCGCTTGGGACAGGACTTGTAGAGGTGACCAGCCTCACCACAAAGGTTGCAGATCTTGCTTTCTCTGCAGTCCTTTGTCTGGTGGCCTTCTTTCTTGCAGTTCCTGCAGATGATGACCGTGCAGTTGGCCGCCACATGCCCAGGTTTCCCACATGTTCGACACACCCTGTGACTAGCTGTAAAGTGTGGCAGCTTTGAGCCCATTGTTGTCTGGGGTTGTTGTACTTTGAAGAGCAGAGCAGCGGCAGCAGCAGCAGAGAGCTGCTTTAAAATGTTGCTGAAAGACAAGTTGTGAGCTGTATTTGCAAGTGAAATGACTTTTGGTATTTGTATCCCTCCCCTTTGCACCATTCCTCTAGCCACGTATTCATTTGAAATATCCTCCTATTTCTACTCTGACTAGCACGTGGCACTGGTAGCAATCCTGAGATTACTACCTTTGAGGTCCTATTTTTTAATTTACCTCCTAACTCCCTATATTATGCTTTTAGGACCTCATCCCGTTTTTTACCTATATCGTTGATGCCTATGTGCACCACGACAACTGGCTGTTCGCCCTCCCCCTACAAGATGTTCTGTAGCCGCTCCGAGACGTCCTTGACCCTTGCACGAGGGAGGCAACACACCATCCTGGAGTCTCATTTGCGGCCACAGAAACGCCTATCTATTCCCCTTACAATTGATTCAAAAGCTCTTCAAGGTAAGTAAGTGTGCAGTTAAGCACCCAGATCACCTCAGCACTTTGTCAGTTGGTTGTTGCATTGTCACTCACGCAACTGGTGTAAAACGTTTTTGTTGCACAGCAGGAGCAGCCTCTGACAGTGACGTACGTGTGGACAGGCACAACCCTCTCCCATCTGATTGGTGGAATACTGTCAATTTACATATCTATGAAGCAGTTTCACTGAAAAAGGAAAAAAGGCAACTTCTGTAAACTAATCTTCTGTTCCAATTAGAAAATATCCCAACAGTGAAAACGTCAGCAGTTATACGTCTTTGGGCACAGTCAGCCTGACTTAACAGAGGGAGGGCAAACGGGAGCTGAGAACAGTTTGGGCCGCGCGGGTATCGCTTCTCGGCCTTTTGGCTAAGATCAAGTGTAGTATCTGTTCTTATCAGTTTAATATCTGATACGTCCCCTATCTGGGGACCATATATTAAATTGATTTTTGGAACAGGGAGATGGAATAGGGGCTTGCTCCGTCCACTCCACGCATCGACCTGGTATTGCAGTGCCTCTGGGAACGGTGCACCTCCCTCTCGGGAGATTTGCAAAAATTAAAAACAGCTTCATCAAAAACATACACTTTCTTTTCTTTACTTTTTTCCCCCACCATGTGTACATTTCAAAATATAACACACCAAGGAACAGCTTCAAAACATACGCAGGCCACCGACCGCTCTCTACATTCGCTCTCAAATTTTAAACCACTAAATGCTCACAAACCTTGCATGCTGCTCGGATGCTGCTACGCTCACACTCTCAGCTGACAGTCTACATTACAAATACCAAAAGTCATTTCACTTGCAAATACAGCTCACAACTTGTGTGTTTCAGCAGCATTTTAAAGCAGCTCTCTGCTGCTGCTGCCGCTGCTCTGCTCTTCAAAGTACAACAACCCCAGACAACAATGGGCTCAAAGCTGCCACACTTTACAGCTAGTCACAAATGTGTAAATCCACATGATCAGACGTACTCTGCAAATGATTGAAAGCTCAAAGACTCAACAATCAAAAGTAGCCATCACTGGTCACATTCCTGTATATCCGTACCCGGCAGGAAGATCTCTGATAGCCTCGCGCTACTCAGGGATACGATCGCCTACGTGTGGGACAGGAGGGTGGACACCTGCTTAATCAGCTTGGACCAGGAGAAGGCTTTCGACAGAATATCGCACACGTACATGATAGACGTGCTCTCCAAAATGGGCTTTGGGGAGGGAATCCGCAATTGGATCCAACTGCTCTACACAGACATCAGTAGCGCAGTTCTAATCAACGGGTGGGAATCAGAAAGCTTTCCGATCAAATCTGGAGTCCTCTCTCCTCTGTCTTGTTCGTGTGTTGTATCGAACCCTTTGCCGAGTCCATCAGGAGGGATACGGGCATAAGAGGGGTGACGATCCCAGGCAGCGGAGGCACTCCGGTTAAGGCCTCCCTGTACATGGACGACGTCACCGTCTTTTGCTCGGATCCGCTGTCGGTCCGCAGATTGCTGAGCATCTGCGACCAATTTGAACTGGCCTCGGGAGCGAAAGTTAATCGCAGCAAAAGCGAGGCCATGTTCTTTGGGAACTGGGTCGACCGATCCTTTGTGCCCTTCACCGTCAGGTCAGATTACCTGAAGGTGCTGGGAATATGGTTCGGAGCGGCCGGGGCGTGCACCAAAAACTGGGAGGAGCGTATCGCCAAGGTACGCCAGAAACTGGGAATGTGGGAGCAGCGCTCCCTGTCGATTACGGGCAAGAACCTGGTCATCAGGTGCGAGGTGCTGTCGGTGTTGCTGTACGTGGCGCAGGTGTGGCCCATACCCCGACCCTGCGCCGCTGCAGTCACCCGAGCCGTCTTCCACTTTATCTGGAGATCCAAAATGGACCGTGTCAGGAGGGACACGATGTACAAATCTCCAGAGCAAGGGGGAAAGAACGTACCCAACGTCGCCCTCATCCTGATGGCCACCTTTGTGTGCGGCTGCATCAAGCTCTGCACAGACCCTCGGTACGCAAACACCAAGTGTCACTACGTGCTGAGGTTCTACCTGTCCCCGGTGTTGCGAAGGATGGGCCTGGCCACGCTGCCGCGGAACGTTCCATCCAGTTGGACCGTGCCGGACCACCTGTCCTTCGTGGAAAAGTTTGTTCAGAAAAACACCTTCGACCACAAGGCCGTTAAACAGTGGTCGGCACGTAACGTCCTCGAGACCCTACGGGAAAAGGAGATGGTGGATCCTGTCGGATGGTTCCCCGAGCAGACTGTCGAAGTCATTTGGCAGAATGCCTCATCACCAGAGCTCACAAACAAGCACCAAGACGTAGCTTGGCTGGTGGTGAGAAGGGCCCTCCCCGTCAGATCCTTCATGCACTCCCGACGTCTCTGTTCCACCGCACGCTGTCCCCGAGGAGGCTGCGCCTGGGACGAGACCGTCATCCATCTCCTTCTGGAATGTGCCTTTGCAAAGAAGGTCTGGAGAGAGATGCGGTGGGCCTTGTCAAGGTTCATCCCGAGCAGCTCCGTAACACGGGACTCTGTGCTCTACGGACTGTTCCCAGGGACGCACACCGAGACAGACATCAACTGCTGCTGGAAGATCATCAACTCGGTGAAAGACGCCCTTTGGTCTGCCCGAAACTTGCTGGTCTTCCAGAGCAAGGAGCTGTCCACGACCGAGTGTTGCAGACTGGCACATTCCAAGGTCCAGGAGTACGTGCTGAGGGACGCACTAAAGGTTGGTGCCGCCGCCGCCAAGGCACGATGGGGAAGGGCCACAGTTTAAGGCCCTCCCGCCAGTGTACACCGAGGGGCTGAAATCCGTATAAAAACCCCCTCGGGCCTATGAAGTACAAGTGTTTAAATGTAAATGCACTTGTAATCTGTAGACTGTGAATTGAGTACCATGTATCATATTGATTTGTATTATGCCACATGTAATATAATTGGTGGATTGTAGTGAAATGTATTTTGACAAGAATTGAAATGTATCTTGACCCCTGTATGACTTGAAAATGTATTATGAAAATGTACAGTAACGTGTCTCTGTAAATTGAGCGCCATGTACCGCAGTGAATTTGTATTGTACCAGATGTGGACTGTATTGTGATGTATGTGAACAAATATTTTTTATGAATAAAGTATATTTTGAAATAAAAATAAAAAAATAAAAAAATCTGTTCTTATCAGTTTAATATCTGATACGTCCCCTATCTGGGGACCATATATTAAATTGATTTTTGGAACAGGGAGATGGAATAGGGGCTTGCTCCGTCCACTCCACGCATCGACCTGGTATTGCAGTGCCTCTGGGAACGGTGCACCTCCCTCTCGGGAGATTTGCAAAAATTAAAAACAGCTTCATCAAAAACATACACTTTCTTTTCTTTACTTTTTTCCCCCACCATGTCTACATTTCAAAATATAACACACCAAGGAACAGCTTCAAAACAAACGCAGGCCACCGACCGCTCTCTACATTCGCTCTCAAATTTTAAACCACTAAATGCTCACAAACCTTGCATGCTGCTCGGATGCTGCTACGCTCACACTCTCAGCTGACAGTCTACATTACAAATACCAAAAGTCATTTCACTTGCAAATACAGCTCACAACTTGTCTTTCAGCAACATTTTAAAGCAGCTCTCTGCTGCTGCTGCCGCTGCTCTGCTCTTCAAAGTACAACAACCCCAGACAACAATGGGCTCAAAGCTGCCACACTTTACAGCTAGTCACAAATGTGTAAATCCACATGATCAGACGTACTCTGCAAATGATTGAAAGCTCAAAGACTCAACAATCAAAAGTAGCCATCACTGGTCACATTCCTGTATATCCGTCCCCGGCAGGAAGATCTCTGATAGCCTCGCGCTACTCAGGGATACGATCGCCTACGTGTGGGACAGGAGGGTGGACACCTGCTTAATCAGCTTGGACCAGGAGAAGGCTTTCGACAGAATATCGCACACGTACATGATAGACGTGCTCTCCAAAATGGGCTTTGGGGAGGGAATCCGCAATTGGATCCAACTGCTCTACACAGACATCAGTAGCGCAGTTCTAATCAACGGGTGGGAATCAGAAAGCTTTCCGATCAAATCTGGAGTCAGGCAGGGCTGTCCTCTCTCCTCTGTCTTGTTCGTGTGTTGTATCGAACCCTTTGCCGAGTCCATCAGGAGGGATACGGGCATAAGAGGGGTGACGATCCCAGGCAGCGGAGGCACTCCGGTTAAGGCCTCCCTGTACATGGACGACGTCACCGTCTTTTGCTCGGATCCGCTGTCGGTCCGCAGATTGCTGAGCATCTGCGACCAATTTGAACTGGCCTCGGGAGCGAAAGTTAATCGCAGCAAAAGCGAGGCCATGTTCTTTGGGAACTGGGTCGACCGATCCTTTGTGCCCTTCACCGTCAGGTCAGATTACCTGAAGGTGCTGGGAATATGGTTCGGAGCGGCCGGGGCGTGCACCAAAAACTGGGAGGAGCGTATCGCCAAGGTACGCCAGAAACTGGGAATGTGGGAGCAGCGCTCCCTGTCAATTGCGGGCAAGAACCTGGTCATCAGGTGCGAGGTGCTGTCGGTGTTGCTGTACGTGGCGCAGGTGTGGCCCATACCCCGACCCTGCGCCGCCGCAGTCACCCGAGCCGTCTTCCACTTTATCTGGAGATCCAAAATGGACCGTGTCAGGAGGGACACGATGTACAAATCTCCAGAGCAAGGGGGAAAGAACGTACCCAACGTCGCCCTCATCCTGATGGCCACCTTTGTGTGCGGCTGCATCAAGCTCTGCACAGACCCTCGGTACGCAAACACCAAGTGTCACTACGTGCTGAGGTTCTACCTGTCCCCGGTGTTGCGAAGGATGGGCCTGGCCACGCTGCCGCGGAACGTTCCATCCAGTTGGACCGTGCCGGACCACCTGTCCTTCGTGGAAAAGTTCTTAAAGCAAAACACCTTCGACCACAAGGCCGTTAAACAGTGGTCGGCGCGTAACGTCCTCGAGACCCTACGGGAAAAGGAGATGGTGGATCCTGTCGGATGGTTCCCCGAGCAGACTGTCGAAGTCATTTGGCAGAATGCCTCATCGCCAGAGCTCACAAACAAGCACCAAGACGTAGCTTGGCTGGTGGTGAGAAGAGCCCTCCCCGTCAGATCCTTCATGCACTCCCGACGTCTCTGTTCCACCGCACGCTGTCCCCGAGGAGGCTGCGCCTGGGACGAGACCGTCATCCATCTCCTTCTGGAATGTGCCTTTGCAAAGAAGGTCTGGAGAGAGATGCGGTGGGCCTTGTCAAGGTTCATCCCGAGCAGCTCCGTAACACGGGACTCTGTGCTCTACGGACTGTTCCCAGGGACGCACACCGAGACAGACATCAACTGCTGCTGGAAGATCATCAACTCGGTGAAAGACGCCCTTTGGTCTGCCCGAAACTTGCTGGTCTTCCAGAGCAAGGAGTTGTCCACGACCGAGTGTTGCAGACTGGCACATTCCAGGGTCCAGGACTACGTGCTGAGGGACGCACTAAAGGTTGGTGCCGTCGCCGCCAAGGCACGATGGGGAAGGGCCACAGTTTAAGGCCCTCCCGCCAGTGTACACCGAGGGGCTGAAATCAGTATAAAAACCCCCTCGGGCCCTATGAAGTACAAGTGTTTTAATGTAAATACACTTGTAATCTGTTGATTGTGAATGGAGTACCATGTATCGCATTCATCTGTAACATGCCAAATGTAACATGATTGGTGGATTGTAGTGAAATGTATTTTCACAAGTATTGAACTGTATCTTGATCCCTCAGGCTGTATGACTTTGAAAATGTATTATGAAAATGTATAGTAACGTGTCTATGTAAATTGAGTGCCATGTACCGCAGTTAATTTGTATTGTACCAGATGTGGACTGTATTGTGATGTATGTGAACAAAAATTTTTTATGAATAAAGTATATATTTTGAAATAAAAAAAAAAATCTGTTCTTATCAGTTTAATATCTGCAACCTTTGTGGTGAGGCTGGTCACCTCTACAAGTCCTGCCCCAAGCGCAGTCTCAGCCAAGCGCAGGCGGCAAAGAACAATGTGGTGCTCGAGGAGGAGACCGCAAAGGTCGCCCCAAAGGAGACCAACACCGCTCCCAGCACCAAGCCCCTCAGTGATAACACCACGGTCACGGACAACTCTGAGGGAGAAAAGGGAAAGGACACTGCAGGAAACTGCCACGCCTCGGAACCCAACCCTCAGCCTCCTCCCCAGCAGATCGCACCCATGGAAGGGGAGGAACTACTGGGGGACTGGCATACGGTGAATAGGAAAAAGAAACAAGCCAAGAAAAAACCCATCCCCCGCCCAAGCCAAGACCCACCCCCCCCCCCCAGGAAAAGGAAAAGTTTGCCCAAAGCGGTTGTTGGCCCCATCGGAGAGAAGCGGCTGCTCCTCGTCTGACGAGGAGAGGGGGTTTGGCAACAGCCGCCACCAACAAAAAAAGCGGCACAGCACACCAGCACCAGAAGAGACTGAGATGACCCCTCAGCTCCAGAACACCGGAAGCAACGAAGCGACCAGTAAACCCCAGCTCCGGGAAACCGGGAGCAACAAAGCGTCCAACGCACACCAGCTCCGGGAAACCGGAAGCAGCAAACCCAGAGGCGACAAGCTGAGGGAAGAACCACCCATGAACGAGGAAAACCCATCCGACATGGAGGAAGACTTCTCTTCACTGCCGTCGTCACCCCAGCGGTGCAACAGCCCCTCGAGAGACCAGGACGGGTACCTCAGCTCAGGGCAAGTAGAAAATTTTGCTTACACCTTGGGTATGCAGGCACAGGCCACCGGGCCGGTTTAAGCATAAAGAACTGTTTGTTAAAATGGGACTTTGGACACTATTTTAAATTTTAAAATGGGTTTAAAAATTGCCAGCATAAATGTGCGTAGCATCAAGAGCACTACGCGATGTGTTTCCACCTTGGGATATCTGGCCAAGGTCAAGGCCGACCTGTTGTTCCTGCAGGAGTGCGGCCTGCCGCACCTCAGCAACTACCGGCAGTGCTCGCGATGGTGGTCCCAGGGCCAATCGATCTGGTCAGGAGGCAACGATTGCCGTGCCTCCGGCCTGGGTATTCTGCTGCGGGGAGGCAACTTCACCATCACCGAAGTTAAGGAGGTGGTGGGCGGCCGCCTCCTCGTAGCAGACGTGTTGTACAAGAACGCCCCGCTCAGGCTGATCAACGTGTACGCCCCGGCTCTCAAAAACGAGCGGCTGGCCGTTTTCCAGCAGCTGCCGCTGCTGCTGGCGACGTCCAGGCCGGTTATTCTGGGCGGTGACTTCAACTGCATCATCGATGCGGCTGGACGATCCGGCAGAGCCGACAGCAAACTGGACGCCACGTCCAGACTCCTGATGGAAGCGGTAAAAGACGCCAAGCTGCACGACGTCTTCAGCAACCCTGCAGACGGAGCGCAGCGTAGATACACCTGGTCGAGACCAGACGGGTCCGTCCGTTCCAGGATAGACTTCCTGTTTGTGTCCCAAGCGCTCGCGGTCAGATCCACCGACGTCACGCCGGTGTTCTTCTCTGACCACTGCCTCTTACTGGCTGACTGTCACCCACAGGAAGAGCAGAAAGTTGGCAGAGGGATATGGAAGCTGAACGTGAAACTGTTGACCCCAGAAAACATTGAGGAACTCAAAAGGGATTACAAAGGTTGGAGAACCGTGAAACCCCTCTTTGATTCCCCGGCGCACTGGTGGGAAACGATCAAGGCGAACATCAAGAGGTTCTTTATCCTCAAAGGTGTTCAGAGGGCGAGAGAGAGACAGAGGGAAACGTCCCGACTCCAGAAAAGCATGCAGAATCTGCTCCTGCTGCAGTCGATGGGGGTCGACGTCGGGGAGGAACTCCAAGAGGTGAAGGGCCAGCAAGCCTCGCTCTACGCCTCCGAGTCCTCCAAGATCATCTTCCGCTCCAGAGTCCGCTCCGTGGAGCAGGACGAGACGTGCTCGCGTTTCTTCTTCCAAAAGGTACACAGAGGGAGCTCTGTGATCGACAGCCTGAAGGAAGAAGACGGTTCTGTGACGTCCTCGCAGCCTGACATACGAAGGATCAGCAAATCCTTCTACGCCGGGCTGTACGACGCGAAGCCCACAGACCGCGTGGCCTCCCAGTCTTTCCTGTCGTCTATCTCGGAGGTGCTAGACGACGGCAAGCGGGAGAGTCTGGACCACCCGTTAACTCTGGACGAGCTGACAAAGGCCGTCCGGTCCTTCGAGACGAGTAAAACTCCCGGAAGCGACGGCTTACCGGTCGAGTTGTATTCGGCTCTGTGGGACTGGATGGGCCCAGACCTGCTGGAAGTGTACGGGGGTATGCTTCTGGCCGGCAGCATGTCAGAATCGATGAGGAAAGGCATCATCACCCTCATCTACAAGCAGAAGGGCGAGAGGGAAGAAATTAGAAACTGGCGGCCCATTTCGCTGCTTAATGTGGACTATAAGATTCTGTCCAAGGTCATCGCCAACAGGGTCAAGTCTGCTCTGGAGCTGGTGATCCACCCCGATCAGACCTGCGCCGTCCCCGGCAGGAAGATCTCCGATAGCCTCGCGCTACTCAGGGATACGATCGCCTACGTGCGCGACAGGAGGGTGGACACCTGCTTAATCAGCTTGGACCAGGAGAAGGCTTTCGACAGAATATCGCACACGTACATGATGGACGTGCTCTCCAAAATGGGTTTTGGGGAGGGAATCCGAAATTGGATCCAACTGCTCTACACAGACATCAGTAGCGCAGTTCTAATCAACGGGTGGGAATCAGAAAGCTTTCCGATCAAATCTGGAGTCAGGCAGGGCTGTCCTCTCTCCTCTGTCTTGTTCGTGTGTTGTATCGAACCTTTTGCCGAGTCCATCAGGAGGGATACGGGCATAAGAGGGGTGACGATCCCAGGCAGCGGAGGCACTCAGGTTAAGGCCTCCCTGTACATGGACGACGTCGCCGTCTTTTGCTCGGATCCGCCGTCGGTCCGCAGATTGCTGAGCATCTGCGACCAGTTTGAACTGGCCTCGGGAGCGAAAGTTAATCGCAGCAAAAGCGAGGCCATGTTCTTTGGGAACTGGGTCGACCGATCCTTTGTGCCCTTCACCGTCAGGTCAGATTACCTGAAGGTGCTGGGAATATGGTTCGGAGCGGCCGGGGCGTGCACCAAAAACTGGGAGGAGCGTATCGCCAAGGTACGCCAGAAACTGGGAATGTGGGAGCAGCGCTCCCTGTCGATTACGGGCAAGAACCTGGTCATCAGGTGCGAGGTACTGTCGGTGTTGCTGTACGTGGCGCAGGTGTGGCCCATACCCCGACCCTGCGCCGCCGCAGTCACCCGAGCCGTCTTCCACTTTATCTGGAGATCCAAAATGGACCGTGTCAGGAGGGACACGATGTACAAATCTCCAGAGCAAGGGGGAAAGAACGTACCCAACGTCGCCCTCATCCTGATGGCCACCTTTGTGTGCGGCTGCATCAAGCTCTGCACAGACCCTCGGTACGCAAACACCAAGTGTCACTACGTGCTGAGGTTCTACCTGTCCCCGGTGTTGCGAAGGATGGGCCTGGCCACGCTGCCGCGGAACGTTCCATCCAGTTGGACCGTGCCGGACCACCTGTCCTTCGTGGAAAAGTTTGTTCAGAAAAACACCTTCGACCACAAGGCCGTTAAACAGTGGTCGGCACGTAACGTCCTCGAGACCCTACGGGAAAAGGAGATGGTGGATCCTGTCGGATGGTTCCCCGAGCAGACTGTCGAAGTCATTTGGCAGAATGCCTCATCACCAGAGCTCACAAACAAGCACCAAGACGTAGCTTGGCTGGTGGTGAGAAGGGCCCTCCCCGTCAGATCCTTCATGCACTCCCGACGTCTCTGTTCCACCGCACGCTGTCCCCGAGGAGGCTGCGCCTGGGACGAGACCGTCATCCATCTCCTTCTGGAATGTGCCTTTGCAAAGAAGGTCTGGAGAGAGATGCGGTGGGCCTTGTCAAGGTTCATCCCGAGCAGCTCCGTAACACGGGACTCTGTGCTCTACGGACTGTTCCCAGGGACGCACACCGAGACAGACATCAACTGCTGCTGGAAGATCATCAACTCGGTGAAAGACGCCCTTTGGTCTGCCCGAAACTTGCTGGTCTTCCAGAGCAAGGAGTTGTCCACGACCGAGTGTTGCAGACTGGCACATTCCAGGGTCCAGGACTACGTGCTGAGGGACGCACTAAAGGTTGGTGCCGTCGCCGCCAAGGCACGATGGGGAAGGGCCACAGTTTAAGGCCCTCCCGCCAGTGTACACTGAGGGGCTGAAATCCGAGTAAAAACCCCCTCAGGCCTATGAAGTACAAGTGTTTTAATTGTAAATACACTTGTAATCTGTTTGATTGTGAATGGAGTACCAAGTATTGCATTGATTTGTATTATGCCACATGTAACATGATTGGTGGATTGTAGTGAAATGTATTTTCACAAGTATTGAAATGTATCTTGATCCCTCAGGCTGTATGACTTTGAAAATGTATTATGACAATGTATAGTAACGTGTCTCTGTAAATTGAGTGCCATGTACCGCAGTTAATTTGTATTGTACCAGATGTGGACTGTATTGTGATGTATGTGAACAAATATTTTTTATGAATAAAGCATATTTTGAAATAAAAAAAAAAAAATCTGTTCTTATCAGTTAACATTCCAAGGTCCAGGAGTACGTGCTGAGGGACGCACTAAAGGTTGGTGCCGCCGCTGCCAAGGCACGATGGGGAAGGGCCACAGTTTAAGGCCCTCCCGCCAGTGTACACCGAGGGGCTGAAATCCGTATAAAAACCCCCTCGGGCCTATGAAGTACAAGTGTTTAAATGAAAATGCACTTGTAATCTGTAGACTGTGAATTGAGTACCATGTATCACACTCATCTGTATTATGCCACATGTAACATGATTGGTGGATTGTAGTGAAATGTATTTTGACAAGAATTGAAATGTATCTTGACCCCTGTATGACTTTGAAAATGTATTATGAAAATGTATAGTAACGTGTCTCTGTAAATTGAGTGCCATGTACCGCAGTGAATTTGTATTGTACCAGATGTGGACTGTATTGTGATGTATGTGAACAAATATTTTTTATGAATAAAGTATATTTTGAAATAAAAAAAAAAAAATCTGTTCTTATCAGTTTAATATCTGATACGTCCCCTATCTGGGGACCATATATTAAATTGATTTTTGGAACAGGGAGATGGAATAGGGGCTTGCTCCGTCCACTCCACGCATCGACCTGGTATTGCAGTGCCTCTGGGAACGGTGCACCTCCCTCTCGGGAGATTTGCAAAAATTAAAAACAGCTTCATCAAAAACATACACTTTCTTTTCTTTACTTTTTTCCCCCACCATGTCTACATTTCAAAATATAACACACCAAGGAACAGCTTCAAAACAAACGCAGGCCACCGACCGCTCTCTACATTCGCTCTCAAATTTTAAACCACTAAATGCTCACAAACCTTGCATGCTGCTCGGATGCTGCTACGCTCACACTCTCAGCTGACAGTCTACATTACAAATACCAAAAGTCATTTCACTTGCAAATACAGCTCACAACTTGTCTTTCAGCAACATTTTAAAGCAGAAAGCTGCTGCTGCTGCCGCTGTTCTGCTCACCCGCTAACTCTGGACGAGCTGACGAAGGCCGTCCGGTCCTTCGAGACGAGTAAATCTCCCGGAAGCGACGGCTTACCGGTCGAGTTGTATTCGGCTCTGTGGGACTGGATGGTCCCAGACCTGCTGGAAGTGTACATGCTTCTGGCCGGCAGCATGTCAGAATCCATGAGGAAAGGCATCATCACCCTCATCTACAAGCAGAAGGAGGAGAGGGAAGAAATTAGAAACTGGCGGCCCATTTCGCTGCTTAATGTGGACTACAAGATTCTGTCCAAGGTCATCGCCAACAGGGTCAAGTCTGCTCTGGAGCTGGTGATCCACCCCTATCAGACCTGCGCCGTCCCCGGCAGGAAAATCTCTGATAGCCTCGCGCTACTCAGGGATACGATCGCCTACGTGCGGGACAGGAGGGTGGACACCTGCTTAATCAGCTTGGACCAGGAGAAGGCTTTCGACAGAATATCACACACGTACATGATGGAAGTGCTCTCCAAAATGGGCTTTGGGGAGGGAATCCGCAATTGGATCCAACTACTCTACACAGACATCAGTAGCGCAGTTCTAATCAACGGGTGGGAATCAGAAAGCTTTCCGATCAAATCTGGAGTCAGGCAGGGCTGTCCTTCTCCTCTGTCTTGTTCGTGTGTCGTATCGAACCTTTTGCCGAGTCCATCAGGAGGGATCCGGGCATAAGAGGGGTGACGATCCCAGGCAGCGGAGGCACTCAGGTTAAGGCCTCCCTGTACATGGACGACGTCGCCGTCTTTTGCTCGGATCTGCTGTCGGTCCGCAGATTGCTGAGCATCTGCGACCAGTTTGAAGTGGCCTCGGGAGCGAAAGTTAATCGCATCAAAAGCGAGGCCATGTTCTTTGGGAACTGGGCCGACCGATCCTTTGTGCCCTTCACCGTCAGGTCAGATTACCTGAAGGTGCTGGGAATATGGTTCGGAGCGGCCGGGGCGTGCACCAAAAACTGGGAGGAGCGTATCGCCAAGTTACGCCAGAAACTGGGAATGTGGGAGCAGCGCTCCCTGTCGATTACGGGCAAGAACCTGGTCATCAGGTGCGAGGTGCTGTCGGTGTTGCTGTACGTGGCGCAGGTGTGGCCCAGACCCCGACCCTGCGCCGCCGCAATCACCCGAGCCGTCTTCCACTTTATCTGGAGATCCAAAATGGACCGTGTCAGGAGGGACACGATGTACAAATCTCCAGAGCAAGGGGGAAAGAACGTACCCAACATCGCCCTCATCCTGATGGCCACCTTTGTGGGCGGCTGCATCAAGCTCTGCACAGACCCTCGGTACGCAAACACCAAGTGTCACTACGTGCTGAGGTTCTACCTGTCCCCGGTGTTGCGAAGGATGGGCCTGGCCACGCTGCCGCGGAACGTTCCATCCAGTTGGACCGTGCCGGACCACCTGTCCTTCGTGGAAAAGTTCTTAAAGCAAAACACCTTCGACCACAAGGCCGTTAAACAGTGGTCGGCGCGTAACGTCCTCGAGACCCTACGGGAAAAGGAGATGGTGGATCCTGTCGGATGGTTCCCCGAGCAGACTGTCGAAGTCATTTGGCAGAATGCCTCATCACCAGAGCTCACAAACAAGCACCAAGACGTAGCTTGGCTGGTGGTGAGAAGGGCCCTCCCCGTCAGATCCTTCATGCACTCCCGACGTCTCTGTTCCACCGCACGCTGTCCCCGAGGAGGCTGCGCCTGGGACGAGACCGTCATCCATCTCCTTCTGGAATGCGACTTTGCAAAGAAGGTCTGGAGAGAGATGCGGTGGGCCTTGTCAAGGTTCATCCCGAGCAGCTCCGTAACACGGGACTCTGTGCTCTACGGACTGTTCCCAGGGACGCACACCGAGACAGACATCAACTGCTGCTGGAAGATCATCAACTCGGTGAAAGACGCCCTTTGGTCTGCCCGAAACTTGCTGGTCTTCCAGAGCAAGGAGTTGTCCACGACCGAGTGTTGCAGACTGGCACATTCCAAGGTCCAGGACTACGTGCTGAGGGACGCACTAAAGGTTGGTGCCGCCGCCGCCAAGGCACGATGGGGAAGGGCCACAGTTTAAGGCCCTCCCGCCAGTGTACACCGAGGGGCTGAAATCCGTATAAAAACCCCCTCGGGCAGTATGAAGTACAAGTGTTTTAATGTAAATTCACTTGTAATCTGTGGACTGTGAATTGAGTACCATGTATCATATTGATTTGTATTATGCCACATGTAATATAATTGGTGGATTGTAGTGAAATGTATTTTGACAAGAATTGAAATGTATCTTGACCCCTGTATGACTTGAAAATGTATTATGAAAATGTACAGTAACGTGTCTCTGTAAATTGAGTGCCATGTACCGCAGTGAATTTGTATTGTACCAGATGTGGACTGTATTGTGATGTATGTGAACAAATATTTTTTATGAATAAAGTATATTTTGAAATAAAAAAAAAAAAATCTGTTCTTATCAGTTTAATATCTGATACGTCCCCTATCTGGGGACCATATATTAAATTGATTTTTGGAACAGGGAGATGGAATAGGGGCTTGCTCCGTCCACTCCACGCATCGACCTGGTATTGCAGTGCCTCTGGGAACGGTGCACCTCCCTCTCGGGAGATTTGCAAAAATTAAAAACAGCTTCATCAAAAACATACACTTTCTTTTCTTTACTTTTTTCCCCCACCATGTCTACATTTCAAAATATAACACACCAAGGAACAGCTTCAAAACAAACGCAGGCCACCGACCGCTCTCTACATTCGCTCTCAAATTTTAAACCACTAAATGCTCACAAACCTTGCATGCTGCTCGGATGCTGCTACGCTCACACTCTCAGCTGACAGTCTACATTACAAATACCAAAAGTCATTTCACTTGCAAATACAGCTCACAACTTGTGTGTTTCAGCAGCATTTTAAAGCAGCTCTCTGCTGCTGCTGCCGCTGCTCTGCTCTTCAAAGTACAACAACCCCAGACAACAATGGGCTCAAAGCTGCCACACTTTACAGCTAGTCACAAATGTGTAAATCCACATGATCAGACGTACTCTGCAAATGATTGAAAGCTCAAAGACTCAACAATCAAAAGTAGCCATCACTGGTCACATTCCTGTATATCCGTACCCGGCAGGAAGATCTCTGATAGCCTCGCGCTACTCAGGGATACGATCGCCTACGTGTGGGACAGGAGGGTGGACACCTGCTTAATCAGCTTGGACCAGGAGAAGGCTTTCGACAGAATATCGCACACGTACATGATAGACGTGCTCTCCAAAATGGGCTTTGGGGAGGGAATCCGCAATTGGATCCAACTGCTCTACACAGACATCAGTAGCGCAGTTCTAATCAACGGGTGGGAATCAGAAAGCTTTCCGATCAAATCTGGAGTCCTCTCTCCTCTGTCTTGTTCGTGTGTTGTATCGAACCCTTTGCCGAGTCCATCAGGAGGGATACGGGCATAAGAGGGGTGACGATCCCAGGCAGCGGAGGCACTCCGGTTAAGGCCTCCCTGTACATGGACGACGTCACCGTCTTTTGCTCGGATCCGCTGTCGGTCCGCAGATTGCTGAGCATCTGCGACCAATTTGAACTGGCCTCGGGAGCGAAAGTTAATCGCAGCAAAAGCGAGGCCATGTTCTTTGGGAACTGGGTCGACCGATCCTTTGTGCCCTTCACCGTCAGGTCAGATTACCTGAAGGTGCTGGGAATATGGTTCGGAGCGGCCGGGGCGTGCACCAAAAACTGGGAGGAGCGTATCGCCAAGGTACGCCAGAAACTGGGAATGTGGGAGCAGCGCTCCCTGTCGATTACGGGCAAGAACCTGGTCATCAGGTGCGAGGTGCTGTCGGTGTTGCTGTACGTGGCGCAGGTGTGGCCCATACCCCGACCCTGCGCCGCCGCAGTCACCCGAGCCGTCTTCCACTTTATCTGGAGATCCAAAATGGACCGTGTCAGGAGGGACACGATGTACAAATCTCCAGAGCAAGGGGGAAAGAACGTACCCAACGTCGCCCTCATCCTGATGGCCACCTTTGTGTGCGGCTGCATCAAGCTCTGCACAGACCCTCGGTACGCAAACACCAAGTGTCACTACGTGCTGAGGTTCTACCTGTCCCCGGTGTTGCGAAGGATGGGCCTGGCCACGCTGCCGCGGAACGTTCCATCCAGTTGGACCGTGCCGGACCACCTGTCCTTCGTGGAAAAGTTTGTTCAGAAAAACACCTTCGACCACAAGGCCGTTAAACAGTGGTCGGCACGTAACGTCCTCGAGACCCTACGGGAAAAGGAGATGGTGGATCCTGTCGGATGGTTCCCCGAGCAGACTGTCGAAGTCATTTGGCAGAATGCCTCATCACCAGAGCTCACAAACAAGCACCAAGACGTAGCTTGGCTGGTGGTGAGAAGGGCCCTCCCCGTCAGATCCTTCATGCACTCCCGACGTCTCTGTTCCACCGCACGCTGTCCCCGAGGAGGCTGCGCCTGGGACGAGACCGTCATCCATCTCCTTCTGGAATGTGCCTTTGCAAAGAAGGTCTGGAGAGAGATGCGGTGGGCCTTGTCAAGGTTCATCCCGAGCAGCTCCGTAACACGGGACTCTGTGCTCTACGGACTGTTCCCAGGGACGCACACCGAGACAGACATCAACTGCTGCTGGAAGATCATCAACTCGGTGAAAGACGCCCTTTGGTCTGCCCGAAACTTGCTGGTCTTCCAGAGCAAGGAGCTGTCCACGACCGAGTGTTGCAGACTGGCACATTCCAAGGTCCAGGAGTACGTGCTGAGGGACGCACTAAAGGTTGGTGCCGCCGCCGCCAAGGCACGATGGGGAAGGGCCACAGTTTAAGGCCCTCCCGCCAGTGTACACCGAGGGGCTGAAATCCGTATAAAAACCCCCTCGGGCCTATGAAGTACAAGTGTTTAAATGTAAATGCACTTGTAATCTGTAGACTGTGAATTGAGTACCATGTATCATATTGATTTGTATTATGCCACATGTAATATAATTGGTGGATTGTAGTGAAATGTATTTTGACAAGAATTGAAATGTATCTTGACCCCTGTATGACTTGAAAATGTATTATGAAAATGTACAGTAACGTGTCTCTGTAAATTGAGCGCCATGTACCGCAGTGAATTTGTATTGTACCAGATGTGGACTGTATTGTGATGTATGTGAACAAATATTTTTTATGAATAAAGTATATTTTGAAATAAAAATAAAAAAATAAAAAAATCTGTTCTTATCAGTTTAATATCTGATACGTCCCCTATCTGGGGACCATATATTAAATTGATTTTTGGAACAGGGAGATGGAATAGGGGCTTGCTCCGTCCACTCCACGCATCGACCTGGTATTGCAGTGCCTCTGGGAACGGTGCACCTCCCTCTCGGGAGATTTGCAAAAATTAAAAACAGCTTCATCAAAAACATACACTTTCTTTTCTTTACTTTTTTCCCCCACCATGTCTACATTTCAAAATATAACACACCAAGGAACAGCTTCAAAACAAACGCAGGCCACCGACCGCTCTCTACATTCGCTCTCAAATTTTAAACCACTAAATGCTCACAAACCTTGCATGCTGCTCGGATGCTGCTACGCTCACACTCTCAGCTGACAGTCTACATTACAAATACCAAAAGTCATTTCACTTGCAAATACAGCTCACAACTTGTCTTTCAGCAACATTTTAAAGCAGCTCTCTGCTGCTGCTGCCGCTGCTCTGCTCTTCAAAGTACAACAACCCCAGACAACAATGGGCTCAAAGCTGCCACACTTTACAGCTAGTCACAAATGTGTAAATCCACATGATCAGACGTACTCTGCAAATGATTGAAAGCTCAAAGACTCAACAATCAAAAGTAGCCATCACTGGTCACATTCCTGTATATCCGTCCCCGGCAGGAAGATCTCTGATAGCCTCGCGCTACTCAGGGATACGATCGCCTACGTGTGGGACAGGAGGGTGGACACCTGCTTAATCAGCTTGGACCAGGAGAAGGCTTTCGACAGAATATCGCACACGTACATGATAGACGTGCTCTCCAAAATGGGCTTTGGGGAGGGAATCCGCAATTGGATCCAACTGCTCTACACAGACATCAGTAGCGCAGTTCTAATCAACGGGTGGGAATCAGAAAGCTTTCCGATCAAATCTGGAGTCAGGCAGGGCTGTCCTCTCTCCTCTGTCTTGTTCGTGTGTTGTATCGAACCCTTTGCCGAGTCCATCAGGAGGGATACGGGCATAAGAGGGGTGACGATCCCAGGCAGCGGAGGCACTCCGGTTAAGGCCTCCCTGTACATGGACGACGTCACCGTCTTTTGCTCGGATCCGCTGTCGGTCCGCAGATTGCTGAGCATCTGCGACCAATTTGAACTGGCCTCGGGAGCGAAAGTTAATCGCAGCAAAAGCGAGGCCATGTTCTTTGGGAACTGGGTCGACCGATCCTTTGTGCCCTTCACCGTCAGGTCAGATTACCTGAAGGTGCTGGGAATATGGTTCGGAGCGGCCGGGGCGTGCACCAAAAACTGGGAGGAGCGTATCGCCAAGGTACGCCAGAAACTGGGAATGTGGGAGCAGCGCTCCCTGTCAATTGCGGGCAAGAACCTGGTCATCAGGTGCGAGGTGCTGTCGGTGTTGCTGTACGTGGCGCAGGTGTGGCCCATACCCCGACCCTGCGCCGCCGCAGTCACCCGAGCCGTCTTCCACTTTATCTGGAGATCCAAAATGGACCGTGTCAGGAGGGACACGATGTACAAATCTCCAGAGCAAGGGGGAAAGAACGTACCCAACGTCGCCCTCATCCTGATGGCCACCTTTGTGTGCGGCTGCATCAAGCTCTGCACAGACCCTCGGTACGCAAACACCAAGTGTCACTACGTGCTGAGGTTCTACCTGTCCCCGGTGTTGCGAAGGATGGGCCTGGCCACGCTGCCGCGGAACGTTCCATCCAGTTGGACCGTGCCGGACCACCTGTCCTTCGTGGAAAAGTTCTTAAAGCAAAACACCTTCGACCACAAGGCCGTTAAACAGTGGTCGGCGCGTAACGTCCTCGAGACCCTACGGGAAAAGGAGATGGTGGATCCTGTCGGATGGTTCCCCGAGCAGACTGTCGAAGTCATTTGGCAGAATGCCTCATCGCCAGAGCTCACAAACAAGCACCAAGACGTAGCTTGGCTGGTGGTGAGAAGAGCCCTCCCCGTCAGATCCTTCATGCACTCCCGACGTCTCTGTTCCACCGCACGCTGTCCCCGAGGAGGCTGCGCCTGGGACGAGACCGTCATCCATCTCCTTCTGGAATGTGCCTTTGCAAAGAAGGTCTGGAGAGAGATGCGGTGGGCCTTGTCAAGGTTCATCCCGAGCAGCTCCGTAACACGGGACTCTGTGCTCTACGGACTGTTCCCAGGGACGCACACCGAGACAGACATCAACTGCTGCTGGAAGATCATCAACTCGGTGAAAGACGCCCTTTGGTCTGCCCGAAACTTGCTGGTCTTCCAGAGCAAGGAGTTGTCCACGACCGAGTGTTGCAGACTGGCACATTCCAGGGTCCAGGACTACGTGCTGAGGGACGCACTAAAGGTTGGTGCCGTCGCCGCCAAGGCACGATGGGGAAGGGCCACAGTTTAAGGCCCTCCCGCCAGTGTACACCGAGGGGCTGAAATCAGTATAAAAACCCCCTCGGGCCCTATGAAGTACAAGTGTTTTAATGTAAATACACTTGTAATCTGTTGATTGTGAATGGAGTACCATGTATCGCATTCATCTGTAACATGCCAAATGTAACATGATTGGTGGATTGTAGTGAAATGTATTTTCACAAGTATTGAACTGTATCTTGATCCCTCAGGCTGTATGACTTTGAAAATGTATTATGAAAATGTATAGTAACGTGTCTATGTAAATTGAGTGCCATGTACCGCAGTTAATTTGTATTGTACCAGATGTGGACTGTATTGTGATGTATGTGAACAAAAATTTTTTATGAATAAAGTATATATTTTGAAATAAAAAAAAAAAAAATCTGTTCTTATCAGTTTAATATCTGCAACCTTTGTGGTGAGGCTGGTCACCTCTACAAGTCCTGCCCCAAGCGCAGTCTCAGCCAAGCGCAGGCGGCAAAGAACAATGTGGTGCTCGAGGAGGAGACCGCAAAGGTCGCCCCAAAGGAGACCAACACCGCTCCCAGCACCAAGCCCCTCAGTGATAACACCACGGTCACGGACAACTCTGAGGGAGAAAAGGGAAAGGACACTGCAGGAAACTGCCACGCCTCGGAACCCAACCCTCAGCCTCCTCCCCAGCAGATCGCACCCATGGAAGGGGAGGAACTACTGGGGGACTGGCATACGGTGAATAGGAAAAAGAAACAAGCCAAGGAAAAACCCATCCCCCGCCCAAGCCAAGACCCACCCCCCCCCCCCCAGGAAAAGGAAAAGTTTGCCCAAAGCGGTTGTTGGCCCCATCGGAGAGAAGCGGCTGCTCCTCGTCTGACGAGGAGAGGGGGTTTGGCAACAGCCGCCACCAACAAAAAAAGCGGCACAGCACACCAGCACCAGAAGAGACTGAGATGACCCCTCAGCTCCAGAACACCGGAAGCAACGAAGCGACCAGTAAACCCCAGCTCCGGGAAACCGGGAGCAACAAAGCGTCCAACGCACACCAGCTCCGGGAAACCGGAAGCAGCAAACCCAGAGGCGACAAGCTGAGGGAAGAACCACCCATGAACGAGGAAAACCCATCCGACATGGAGGAAGACTTCTCTTCACTGCCGTCGTCACCCCAGCGGTGCAACAGCCCCTCGAGAGACCAGGACGGGTACCTCAGCTCAGGGCAAGTAGAAAATTTTGCTTACACCTTGGGTATGCAGGCACAGGCCACCGGGCCGGTTTAAGCATAAAGAACTGTTTGTTAAAATGGGACTTTGGACACTATTTTAAATTTTAAAATGGGTTTAAAAATTGCCAGCATAAATGTGCGTAGCATCAAGAGCACTACGCGATGTGTTTCCACCTTGGGATATCTGGCCAAGGTCAAGGCCGACCTGTTGTTCCTGCAGGAGTGCGGCCTGCCGCACCTCAGCAACTACCGGCAGTGCTCGCGATGGTGGTCCCAGGGCCAATCGATCTGGTCAGGAGGCAACGATTGCCGTGCCTCCGGCCTGGGTATTCTGCTGCGGGGAGGCAACTTCACCATCACCGAAGTTAAGGAGGTGGTGGGCGGCCGCCTCCTCGTAGCAGACGTGTTGTACAAGAACGCCCCGCTCAGGCTGATCAACGTGTACGCCCCGGCTCTCAAAAACGAGCGGCTGGCCGTTTTCCAGCAGCTGCCGCTGCTGCTGGCGACGTCCAGGCCGGTTATTCTGGGCGGTGACTTCAACTGCATCATCGATGCGGCTGGACGATCCGGCAGAGCCGACAGCAAACTGGACGCCACGTCCAGACTCCTGATGGAAGCGGTAAAAGACGCCAAGCTGCACGACGTCTTCAGCAACCCTGCAGACGGAGCGCAGCGTAGATACACCTGGTCGAGACCAGACGGGTCCGTCCGTTCCAGGATAGACTTCCTGTTTGTGTCCCAAGCGCTCGCGGTCAGATCCACCGACGTCACGCCGGTGTTCTTCTCTGACCACTGCCTCTTACTGGCTGACTGTCACCCACAGGAAGAGCAGAAAGTTGGCAGAGGGATATGGAAGCTGAACGTGAAACTGTTGACCCCAGAAAACATTGAGGAACTCAAAAGGGATTACAAAGGTTGGAGAACCGTGAAACCCCTCTTTGATTCCCCGGCGCACTGGTGGGAAACGATCAAGGCGAACATCAAGAGGTTCTTTATCCTCAAAGGTGTTCAGAGGGCGAGAGAGAGACAGAGGGAAACGTCCCGACTCCAGAAAAGCATGCAGAATCTGCTCCTGCTGCAGTCGATGGGGGTCGACGTCGGGGAGGAACTCCAAGAGGTGAAGGGCCAGCAAGCCTCGCTCTACGCCTCCGAGTCCTCCAAGATCATCTTCCGCTCCAGAGTCCGCTCCGTGGAGCAGGACGAGACGTGCTCGCGTTTCTTCTTCCAAAAGGTACACAGAGGGAGCTCTGTGATCGACAGCCTGAAGGAAGAAGACGGTTCTGTGACGTCCTCGCAGCCTGACATACGAAGGATCAGCAAATCCTTCTACGCCGGGCTGTACGACGCGAAGCCCACAGACCGCGTGGCCTCCCAGTCTTTCCTGTCGTCTATCTCGGAGGTGCTAGACGACGGCAAGCGGGAGAGTCTGGACCACCCGTTAACTCTGGACGAGCTGACAAAGGCCGTCCGGTCCTTCGAGACGAGTAAAACTCCCGGAAGCGACGGCTTACCGGTCGAGTTGTATTCGGCTCTGTGGGACTGGATGGGCCCAGACCTGCTGGAAGTGTACGGGGGTATGCTTCTGGCCGGCAGCATGTCAGAATCGATGAGGAAAGGCATCATCACCCTCATCTACAAGCAGAAGGGCGAGAGGGAAGAAATTAGAAACTGGCGGCCCATTTCGCTGCTTAATGTGGACTATAAGATTCTGTCCAAGGTCATCGCCAACAGGGTCAAGTCTGCTCTGGAGCTGGTGATCCACCCCGATCAGACCTGCGCCGTCCCCGGCAGGAAGATCTCCGATAGCCTCGCGCTACTCAGGGATACGATCGCCTACGTGCGCGACAGGAGGGTGGACACCTGCTTAATCAGCTTGGACCAGGAGAAGGCCTTCGACAGAATATCGCACACGTACATGATGGACGTGCTCTCCAAAATGGGTTTTGGGGAGGGAATCCGAAATTGGATCCAACTGCTCTACACAGACATCAGTAGCGCAGTTCTAATCAACGGGTGGGAATCAGAAAGCTTTCCGATCAAATCTGGAGTCAGGCAGGGCTGTCCTCTCTCCTCTGTCTTGTTCGTGTGTTGTATCGAACCTTTTGCCGAGTCCATCAGGAGGGATACGGGCATAAGAGGGGTGACGATCCCAGGCAGCGGAGGCACTCAGGTTAAGGCCTCCCTGTACATGGACGACGTCGCCGTCTTTTGCTCGGATCCGCCGTCGGTCCGCAGATTGCTGAGCATCTGCGACCAGTTTGAACTGGCCTCGGGAGCGAAAGTTAATCGCAGCAAAAGCGAGGCCATGTTCTTTGGGAACTGGGTCGACCGATCCTTTGTGCCCTTCACCGTCAGGTCAGATTACCTGAAGGTGCTGGGAATATGGTTCGGAGCGGCCGGGGCGTGCACCAAAAACTGGGAGGAGCGTATCGCCAAGGTACGCCAGAAACTGGGAATGTGGGAGCAGCGCTCCCTGTCGATTACGGGCAAGAACCTGGTCATCAGGTGCGAGGTACTGTCGGTGTTGCTGTACGTGGCGCAGGTGTGGCCCATACCCCGACCCTGCGCCGCCGCAGTCACCCGAGCCGTCTTCCACTTTATCTGGAGATCCAAAATGGACCGTGTCAGGAGGGACACGATGTACAAATCTCCAGAGCAAGGGGGAAAGAACGTACCCAACGTCGCCCTCATCCTGATGGCCACCTTTGTGTGCGGCTGCATCAAGCTCTGCACAGACCCTCGGTACGCAAACACCAAGTGTCACTACGTGCTGAGGTTCTACCTGTCCCCGGTGTTGCGAAGGATGGGCCTGGCCACGCTGCCGCGGAACGTTCCATCCAGTTGGACCGTGCCGGACCACCTGTCCTTCGTGGAAAAGTTTGTTCAGAAAAACACCTTCGACCACAAGGCCGTTAAACAGTGGTCGGCACGTAACGTCCTCGAGACCCTACGGGAAAAGGAGATGGTGGATCCTGTCGGATGGTTCCCCGAGCAGACTGTCGAAGTCATTTGGCAGAATGCCTCATCACCAGAGCTCACAAACAAGCACCAAGACGTAGCTTGGCTGGTGGTGAGAAGGGCCCTCCCCGTCAGATCCTTCATGCACTCCCGACGTCTCTGTTCCACCGCACGCTGTCCCCGAGGAGGCTGCGCCTGGGACGAGACCGTCATCCATCTCCTTCTGGAATGTGCCTTTGCAAAGAAGGTCTGGAGAGAGATGCGGTGGGCCTTGTCAAGGTTCATCCCGAGCAGCTCCGTAACACGGGACTCTGTGCTCTACGGACTGTTCCCAGGGACGCACACCGAGACAGACATCAACTGCTGCTGGAAGATCATCAACTCGGTGAAAGACGCCCTTTGGTCTGCCCGAAACTTGCTGGTCTTCCAGAGCAAGGAGTTGTCCACGACCGAGTGTTGCAGACTGGCACATTCCAGGGTCCAGGACTACGTGCTGAGGGACGCACTAAAGGTTGGTGCCGTCGCCGCCAAGGCACGATGGGGAAGGGCCACAGTTTAAGGCCCTCCCGCCAGTGTACACTGAGGGGCTGAAATCCGAGTAAAAACCCCCTCAGGCCTATGAAGTACAAGTGTTTTAATTGTAAATACACTTGTAATCTGTTTGATTGTGAATGGAGTACCAAGTATTGCATTGATTTGTATTATGCCACATGTAACATGATTGGTGGATTGTAGTGAAATGTATTTTCACAAGTATTGAAATGTATCTTGATCCCTCAGGCTGTATGACTTTGAAAATGTATTATGACAATGTATAGTAACGTGTCTCTGTAAATTGAGTGCCATGTACCGCAGTTAATTTGTATTGTACCAGATGTGGACTGTATTGTGATGTATGTGAACAAATATTTTTTATGAATAAAGCATATTTTGAAATAAAAAAAAAAAAATCTGTTCTTATCAGTTAACATTCCAAGGTCCAGGAGTACGTGCTGAGGGACGCACTAAAGGTTGGTGCCGCCGCTGCCAAGGCACGATGGGGAAGGGCCACAGTTTAAGGCCCTCCCGCCAGTGTACACCGAGGGGCTGAAATCCGTATAAAAACCCCCTCGGGCCTATGAAGTACAAGTGTTTAAATGAAAATGCACTTGTAATCTGTAGACTGTGAATTGAGTACCATGTATCACACTCATCTGTATTATGCCACATGTAACATGATTGGTGGATTGTAGTGAAATGTATTTTGACAAGAATTGAAATGTATCTTGACCCCTGTATGACTTTGAAAATGTATTATGAAAATGTATAGTAACGTGTCTCTGTAAATTGAGTGCCATGTACCGCAGTGAATTTGTATTGTACCAGATGTGGACTGTATTGTGATGTATGTGAACAAATATTTTTTATGAATAAAGTATATTTTGAAATAAAAAAAAAAAATCTGTTCTTATCAGTTTAATATCTGATACGTCCCCTATCTGGGGACCATATATTAAATTGATTTTTGGAACAGGGAGATGGAATAGGGGCTTGCTCCGTCCACTCCACGCATCGACCTGGTATTGCAGTGCCTCTGGGAACGGTGCACCTCCCTCTCGGGAGATTTGCAAAAATTAAAAACAGCTTCATCAAAAACATACACTTTCTTTTCTTTACTTTTTTCCCCCACCATGTCTACATTTCAAAATATAACACACCAAGGAACAGCTTCAAAACAAACGCAGGCCACCGACCGCTCTCTACATTCGCTCTCAAATTTTAAACCACTAAATGCTCACAAACCTTGCATGCTGCTCGGATGCTGCTACGCTCACACTCTCAGCTGACAGTCTACATTACAAATACCAAAAGTCATTTCACTTGCAAATACAGCTCACAACTTGTCTTTCAGCAACATTTTAAAGCAGAAAGCTGCTGCTGCTGCCGCTGTTCTGCTCACCCGCTAACTCTGGACGAGCTGACGAAGGCCGTCCGGTCCTTCGAGACGAGTAAATCTCCCGGAAGCGACGGCTTACCGGTCGAGTTGTATTCGGCTCTGTGGGACTGGATGGTCCCAGACCTGCTGGAAGTGTACATGCTTCTGGCCGGCAGCATGTCAGAATCCATGAGGAAAGGCATCATCACCCTCATCTACAAGCAGAAGGAGGAGAGGGAAGAAATTAGAAACTGGCGGCCCATTTCGCTGCTTAATGTGGACTACAAGATTCTGTCCAAGGTCATCGCCAACAGGGTCAAGTCTGCTCTGGAGCTGGTGATCCACCCCTATCAGACCTGCGCCGTCCCCGGCAGGAAAATCTCTGATAGCCTCGCGCTACTCAGGGATACGATCGCCTACGTGCGGGACAGGAGGGTGGACACCTGCTTAATCAGCTTGGACCAGGAGAAGGCTTTCGACAGAATATCACACACGTACATGATGGAAGTGCTCTCCAAAATGGGCTTTGGGGAGGGAATCCGCAATTGGATCCAACTACTCTACACAGACATCAGTAGCGCAGTTCTAATCAACGGGTGGGAATCAGAAAGCTTTCCGATCAAATCTGGAGTCAGGCAGGGCTGTCCTTCTCCTCTGTCTTGTTCGTGTGTCGTATCGAACCTTTTGCCGAGTCCATCAGGAGGGATCCGGGCATAAGAGGGGTGACGATCCCAGGCAGCGGAGGCACTCAGGTTAAGGCCTCCCTGTACATGGACGACGTCGCCGTCTTTTGCTCGGATCTGCTGTCGGTCCGCAGATTGCTGAGCATCTGCGACCAGTTTGAAGTGGCCTCGGGAGCGAAAGTTAATCGCATCAAAAGCGAGGCCATGTTCTTTGGGAACTGGGCCGACCGATCCTTTGTGCCCTTCACCGTCAGGTCAGATTACCTGAAGGTGCTGGGAATATGGTTCGGAGCGGCCGGGGCGTGCACCAAAAACTGGGAGGAGCGTATCGCCAAGTTACGCCAGAAACTGGGAATGTGGGAGCAGCGCTCCCTGTCGATTACGGGCAAGAACCTGGTCATCAGGTGCGAGGTGCTGTCGGTGTTGCTGTACGTGGCGCAGGTGTGGCCCAGACCCCGACCCTGCGCCGCCGCAATCACCCGAGCCGTCTTCCACTTTATCTGGAGATCCAAAATGGACCGTGTCAGGAGGGACACGATGTACAAATCTCCAGAGCAAGGGGGAAAGAACGTACCCAACATCGCCCTCATCCTGATGGCCACCTTTGTGGGCGGCTGCATCAAGCTCTGCACAGACCCTCGGTACGCAAACACCAAGTGTCACTACGTGCTGAGGTTCTACCTGTCCCCGGTGTTGCGAAGGATGGGCCTGGCCACGCTGCCGCGGAACGTTCCATCCAGTTGGACCGTGCCGGACCACCTGTCCTTCGTGGAAAAGTTCTTAAAGCAAAACACCTTCGACCACAAGGCCGTTAAACAGTGGTCGGCGCGTAACGTCCTCGAGACCCTACGGGAAAAGGAGATGGTGGATCCTGTCGGATGGTTCCCCGAGCAGACTGTCGAAGTCATTTGGCAGAATGCCTCATCACCAGAGCTCACAAACAAGCACCAAGACGTAGCTTGGCTGGTGGTGAGAAGGGCCCTCCCCGTCAGATCCTTCATGCACTCCCGACGTCTCTGTTCCACCGCACGCTGTCCCCGAGGAGGCTGCGCCTGGGACGAGACCGTCATCCATCTCCTTCTGGAATGCGACTTTGCAAAGAAGGTCTGGAGAGAGATGCGGTGGGCCTTGTCAAGGTTCATCCCGAGCAGCTCCGTAACACGGGACTCTGTGCTCTACGGACTGTTCCCAGGGACGCACACCGAGACAGACATCAACTGCTGCTGGAAGATCATCAACTCGGTGAAAGACGCCCTTTGGTCTGCCCGAAACTTGCTGGTCTTCCAGAGCAAGGAGTTGTCCACGACCGAGTGTTGCAGACTGGCACATTCCAAGGTCCAGGACTACGTGCTGAGGGACGCACTAAAGGTTGGTGCCGCCGCCGCCAAGGCACGATGGGGAAGGGCCACAGTTTAAGGCCCTCCCGCCAGTGTACACCGAGGGGCTGAAATCCGTATAAAAACCCCCTCGGGCAGTATGAAGTACAAGTGTTTTAATGTAAATTCACTTGTAATCTGTGGACTGTGAATTGAGTACCATGTATCATATTGATTTGTATTATGCCACATGTAATATAATTGGTGGATTGTAGTGAAATGTATTTTGACAAGAATTGAAATGTATCTTGACCCCTGTATGACTTGAAAATGTATTATGAAAATGTACAGTAACGTGTCTCTGTAAATTGAGTGCCATGTACCGCAGTGAATTTGTATTGTACCAGATGTGGACTGTATTGTGATGTATGTGAACAAATATTTTTTATGAATAAAGTATATTTTGAAATAAAAAAAAAAAAAATCTGTTCTTATCAGTTTAATATCTGATACGTCCCCTATCTGGGGACCATATATTAAATTGATTTTTGGAACAGGGAGATGGAATAGGGGCTTGCTCCGTCCACTCCACGCATCGACCTGGTATTGCAGTGCCTCTGGGAACGGTGCACCTCCCTCTCGGGAGATTTGCAAAAATTAAAAACAGCTTCATCAAAAACATACACTTTCTTTTCTTTACTTTTTTCCCCCACCATGTCTACATTTCAAAATATAACACACCAAGGAACAGCTTCAAAACAAACGCAGGCCACCGACCGCTCTCTACATTCACTCTCAAATTTTAAACCACTAAATGCTCACAAACCTTGCATGCTGCTCGGATGCTGCTACGCTCACACTCTCAGCTGACAGTCTACATTACAAATACCAAAAGTCATTTCACTTGCAAATACAGCTCACAACTTGTGTGTTTCAGCAGCATTTTAAAGCAGCTCTCTGCTGCTGCTGCCGCTGCTCTGCTCTTCAAAGTACAACAACCCCAGACAACAATGGGCTCAAAGCTGCCACACTTTACAGCTAGTCACAAATGTGTAAATCCACATGATCAGACGTACTCTGCAAATGATTGAAAGCTCAAAGACTCAACAATCAAAAGTAGCCATCACTGGTCACATTCCTGTATATCCGTACCCGGCAGGAAGATCTCTGATAGCCTCGCGCTACTCAGGGATACGATCGCCTACGTGTGGGACAGGAGGGTGGACACCTGCTTAATCAGCTTGGACCAGGAGAAGGCTTTCGACAGAATATCGCACACGTACATGATAGACGTGCTCTCCAAAATGGGCTTTGGGGAGGGAATCCGCAATTGGATCCAACTGCTCTACACAGACATCAGTAGCGCAGTTCTAATCAACGGGTGGGAATCAGAAAGCTTTCCGATCAAATCTGGAGTCCTCTCTCCTCTGTCTTGTTCGTGTGTTGTATCGAACCCTTTGCCGAGTCCATCAGGAGGGATACGGGCATAAGAGGGGTGACGATCCCAGGCAGCGGAGGCACTCCGGTTAAGGCCTCCCTGTACATGGACGACGTCACCGTCTTTTGCTCGGATCCGCTGTCGGTCCGCAGATTGCTGAGCATCTGCGACCAATTTGAACTGGCCTCGGGAGCGAAAGTTAATCGCAGCAAAAGCGAGGCCATGTTCTTTGGGAACTGGGTCGACCGATCCTTTGTGCCCTTCACCGTCAGGTCAGATTACCTGAAGGTGCTGGGAATATGGTTCGGAGCGGCCGGGGCGTGCACCAAAAACTGGGAGGAGCGTATCGCCAAGGTACGCCAGAAACTGGGAATGTGGGAGCAGCGCTCCCTGTCGATTACGGGCAAGAACCTGGTCATCAGGTGCGAGGTGCTGTCGGTGTTGCTGTACGTGGCGCAGGTGTGGCCCATACCCCGACCCTGCGCCGCCGCAGTCACCCGAGCCGTCTTCCACTTTATCTGGAGATCCAAAATGGACCGTGTCAGGAGGGACACGATGTACAAATCTCCAGAGCAAGGGGGAAAGAACGTACCCAACGTCGCCCTCATCCTGATGGCCACCTTTGTGTGCGGCTGCATCAAGCTCTGCACAGACCCTCGGTACGCAAACACCAAGTGTCACTACGTGCTGAGGTTCTACCTGTCCCCGGTGTTGCGAAGGATGGGCCTGGCCACGCTGCCGCGGAACGTTCCATCCAGTTGGACCGTGCCGGACCACCTGTCCTTCGTGGAAAAGTTTGTTCAGAAAAACACCTTCGACCACAAGGCCGTTAAACAGTGGTCGGCACGTAACGTCCTCGAGACCCTACGGGAAAAGGAGATGGTGGATCCTGTCGGATGGTTCCCCGAGCAGACTGTCGAAGTCATTTGGCAGAATGCCTCATCACCAGAGCTCACAAACAAGCACCAAGACGTAGCTTGGCTGGTGGTGAGAAGGGCCCTCCCCGTCAGATCCTTCATGCACTCCCGACGTCTCTGTTCCACCGCACGCTGTCCCCGAGGAGGCTGCGCCTGGGACGAGACCGTCATCCATCTCCTTCTGGAATGTGCCTTTGCAAAGAAGGTCTGGAGAGAGATGCGGTGGGCCTTGTCAAGGTTCATCCCGAGCAGCTCCGTAACACGGGACTCTGTGCTCTACGGACTGTTCCCAGGGACGCACACCGAGACAGACATCAACTGCTGCTGGAAGATCATCAACTCGGTGAAAGACGCCCTTTGGTCTGCCCGAAACTTGCTGGTCTTCCAGAGCAAGGAGCTGTCCACGACCGAGTGTTGCAGACTGGCACATTCCAAGGTCCAGGAGTACGTGCTGAGGGACGCACTAAAGGTTGGTGCCGCCGCCGCCAAGGCACGATGGGGAAGGGCCACAGTTTAAGGCCCTCCCGCCAGTGTACACCGAGGGGCTGAAATCCGTATAAAAACCCCCTCGGGCCTATGAAGTACAAGTGTTTAAATGTAAATGCACTTGTAATCTGTAGACTGTGAATTGAGTACCATGTATCATATTGATTTGTATTATGCCACATGTAATATAATTGGTGGATTGTAGTGAAATGTATTTTGACAAGAATTGAAATGTATCTTGACCCCTGTATGACTTGAAAATGTATTATGAAAATGTACAGTAACGTGTCTCTGTAAATTGAGCGCCATGTACCGCAGTGAATTTGTATTGTACCAGATGTGGACTGTATTGTGATGTATGTGAACAAATATTTTTTATGAATAAAGTATATTTTGAAATAAAAATAAAAAAATAAAAAAATCTGTTCTTATCAGTTTAATATCTGATACGTCCCCTATCTGGGGACCATATATTAAATTGATTTTTGGAACAGGGAGATGGAATAGGGGCTTGCTCCGTCCACTCCACGCATCGACCTGGTATTGCAGTGCCTCTGGGAACGGTGCACCTCCCTCTCGGGAGATTTGCAAAAATTAAAAACAGCTTCATCAAAAACATACACTTTCTTTTCTTTACTTTTTTCCCCCACCATGTCTACATTTCAAAATATAACACACCAAGGAACAGCTTCAAAACAAACGCAGGCCACCGACCGCTCTCTACATTCGCTCTCAAATTTTAAACCACTAAATGCTCACAAACCTTGCATGCTGCTCGGATGCTGCTACGCTCACACTCTCAGCTGACAGTCTACATTACAAATACCAAAAGTCATTTCACTTGCAAATACAGCTCACAACTTGTCTTTCAGCAACATTTTAAAGCAGCTCTCTGCTGCTGCTGCCGCTGCTCTGCTCTTCAAAGTACAACAACCCCAGACAACAATGGGCTCAAAGCTGCCACACTTTACAGCTAGTCACAAATGTGTAAATCCACATGATCAGACGTACTCTGCAAATGATTGAAAGCTCAAAGACTCAACAATCAAAAGTAGCCATCACTGGTCACATTCCTGTATATCCGTCCCCGGCAGGAAGATCTCTGATAGCCTCGCGCTACTCAGGGATACGATCGCCTACGTGTGGGACAGGAGGGTGGACACCTGCTTAATCAGCTTGGACCAGGAGAAGGCTTTCGACAGAATATCGCACACGTACATGATAGACGTGCTCTCCAAAATGGGCTTTGGGGAGGGAATCCGCAATTGGATCCAACTGCTCTACACAGACATCAGTAGCGCAGTTCTAATCAACGGGTGGGAATCAGAAAGCTTTCCGATCAAATCTGGAGTCAGGCAGGGCTGTCCTCTCTCCTCTGTCTTGTTCGTGTGTTGTATCGAACCCTTTGCCGAGTCCATCAGGAGGGATACGGGCATAAGAGGGGTGACGATCCCAGGCAGCGGAGGCACTCCGGTTAAGGCCTCCCTGTACATGGACGACGTCACCGTCTTTTGCTCGGATCCGCTGTCGGTCCGCAGATTGCTGAGCATCTGCGACCAATTTGAACTGGCCTCGGGAGCGAAAGTTAATCGCAGCAAAAGCGAGGCCATGTTCTTTGGGAACTGGGTCGACCGATCCTTTGTGCCCTTCACCGTCAGGTCAGATTACCTGAAGGTGCTGGGAATATGGTTCGGAGCGGCCGGGGCGTGCACCAAAAACTGGGAGGAGCGTATCGCCAAGGTACGCCAGAAACTGGGAATGTGGGAGCAGCGCTCCCTGTCAATTGCGGGCAAGAACCTGGTCATCAGGTGCGAGGTGCTGTCGGTGTTGCTGTACGTGGCGCAGGTGTGGCCCATACCCCGACCCTGCGCCGCCGCAGTCACCCGAGCCGTCTTCCACTTTATCTGGAGATCCAAAATGGACCGTGTCAGGAGGGACACGATGTACAAATCTCCAGAGCAAGGGGGAAAGAACGTACCCAACGTCGCCCTCATCCTGATGGCCACCTTTGTGTGCGGCTGCATCAAGCTCTGCACAGACCCTCGGTACGCAAACACCAAGTGTCACTACGTGCTGAGGTTCTACCTGTCCCCGGTGTTGCGAAGGATGGGCCTGGCCACGCTGCCGCGGAACGTTCCATCCAGTTGGACCGTGCCGGACCACCTGTCCTTCGTGGAAAAGTTCTTAAAGCAAAACACCTTCGACCACAAGGCCGTTAAACAGTGGTCGGCGCGTAACGTCCTCGAGACCCTACGGGAAAAGGAGATGGTGGATCCTGTCGGATGGTTCCCCGAGCAGACTGTCGAAGTCATTTGGCAGAATGCCTCATCGCCAGAGCTCACAAACAAGCACCAAGACGTAGCTTGGCTGGTGGTGAGAAGAGCCCTCCCCGTCAGATCCTTCATGCACTCCCGACGTCTCTGTTCCACCGCACGCTGTCCCCGAGGAGGCTGCGCCTGGGACGAGACCGTCATCCATCTCCTTCTGGAATGTGCCTTTGCAAAGAAGGTCTGGAGAGAGATGCGGTGGGCCTTGTCAAGGTTCATCCCGAGCAGCTCCGTAACACGGGACTCTGTGCTCTACGGACTGTTCCCAGGGACGCACACCGAGACAGACATCAACTGCTGCTGGAAGATCATCAACTCGGTGAAAGACGCCCTTTGGTCTGCCCGAAACTTGCTGGTCTTCCAGAGCAAGGAGTTGTCCACGACCGAGTGTTGCAGACTGGCACATTCCAGGGTCCAGGACTACGTGCTGAGGGACGCACTAAAGGTTGGTGCCGTCGCCGCCAAGGCACGATGGGGAAGGGCCACAGTTTAAGGCCCTCCCGCCAGTGTACACCGAGGGGCTGAAATCAGTATAAAAACCCCCTCGGGCCCTATGAAGTACAAGTGTTTTAATGTAAATACACTTGTAATCTGTTGATTGTGAATGGAGTACCATGTATCGCATTCATCTGTAACATGCCAAATGTAACATGATTGGTGGATTGTAGTGAAATGTATTTTCACAAGTATTGAACTGTATCTTGATCCCTCAGGCTGTATGACTTTGAAAATGTATTATGAAAATGTATAGTAACGTGTCTATGTAAATTGAGTGCCATGTACCGCAGTTAATTTGTATTGTACCAGATGTGGACTGTATTGTGATGTATGTGAACAAAAATTTTTTATGAATAAAGTATATATTTTGAAATAAAAAAAAAAAAAATCTGTTCTTATCAGTTTAATATCTGCAACCTTTGTGGTGAGGCTGGTCACCTCTACAAGTCCTGCCCCAAGCGCAGTCTCAGCCAAGCGCAGGCGGCAAAGAACAATGTGGTGCTCGAGGAGGAGACCGCAAAGGTCGCCCCAAAGGAGACCAACACCGCTCCCAGCACCAAGCCCCTCAGTGATAACACCACGGTCACGGACAACTCTGAGGGAGAAAAGGGAAAGGACACTGCAGGAAACTGCCACGCCTCGGAACCCAACCCTCAGCCTCCTCCCCAGCAGATCGCACCCATGGAAGGGGAGGAACTACTGGGGGACTGGCATACGGTGAATAGGAAAAAGAAACAAGCCAAGAAAAAACCCATCCCCCGCCCAAGCCAAGACCCACCCCCCCCCCCCCAGGAAAAGGAAAAGTTTGCCCAAAGCGGTTGTTGGCCCCATCGGAGAGAAGCGGCTGCTCCTCGTCTGACGAGGAGAGGGGGTTTGGCAACAGCCGCCACCAACAAAAAAAGCGGCACAGCACACCAGCACCAGAAGAGACTGAGATGACCCCTCAGCTCCAGAACACCGGAAGCAACGAAGCGACCAGTAAACCCCAGCTCCGGGAAACCGGGAGCAACAAAGCGTCCAACGCACACCAGCTCCGGGAAACCGGAAGCAGCAAACCCAGAGGCGACAAGCTGAGGGAAGAACCACCCATGAACGAGGAAAACCCATCCGACATGGAGGAAGACTTCTCTTCACTGCCGTCGTCACCCCAGCGGTGCAACAGCCCCTCGAGAGACCAGGACGGGTACCTCAGCTCAGGGCAAGTAGAAAATTTTGCTTACACCTTGGGTATGCAGGCACAGGCCACCGGGCCGGTTTAAGCATAAAGAACTGTTTGTTAAAATGGGACTTTGGACACTATTTTAAATTTTAAAATGGGTTTAAAAATTGCCAGCATAAATGTGCGTAGCATCAAGAGCACTACGCGATGTGTTTCCACCTTGGGATATCTGGCCAAGGTCAAGGCCGACCTGTTGTTCCTGCAGGAGTGCGGCCTGCCGCACCTCAGCAACTACCGGCAGTGCTCGCGATGGTGGTCCCAGGGCCAATCGATCTGGTCAGGAGGCAACGATTGCCGTGCCTCCGGCCTGGGTATTCTGCTGCGGGGAGGCAACTTCACCATCACCGAAGTTAAGGAGGTGGTGGGCGGCCGCCTCCTCGTAGCAGACGTGTTGTACAAGAACGCCCCGCTCAGGCTGATCAACGTGTACGCCCCGGCTCTCAAAAACGAGCGGCTGGCCGTTTTCCAGCAGCTGCCGCTGCTGCTGGCGACGTCCAGGCCGGTTATTCTGGGCGGTGACTTCAACTGCATCATCGATGCGGCTGGACGATCCGGCAGAGCCGACAGCAAACTGGACGCCACGTCCAGACTCCTGATGGAAGCGGTAAAAGACGCCAAGCTGCACGACGTCTTCAGCAACCCTGCAGACGGAGCGCAGCGTAGATACACCTGGTCGAGACCAGACGGGTCCGTCCGTTCCAGGATAGACTTCCTGTTTGTGTCCCAAGCGCTCGCGGTCAGATCCACCGACGTCACGCCGGTGTTCTTCTCTGACCACTGCCTCTTACTGGCTGACTGTCACCCACAGGAAGAGCAGAAAGTTGGCAGAGGGATATGGAAGCTGAACGTGAAACTGTTGACCCCAGAAAACATTGAGGAACTCAAAAGGGATTACAAAGGTTGGAGAACCGTGAAACCCCTCTTTGATTCCCCGGCGCACTGGTGGGAAACGATCAAGGCGAACATCAAGAGGTTCTTTATCCTCAAAGGTGTTCAGAGGGCGAGAGAGAGACAGAGGGAAACGTCCCGACTCCAGAAAAGCATGCAGAATCTGCTCCTGCTGCAGTCGATGGGGGTCGACGTCGGGGAGGAACTCCAAGAGGTGAAGGGCCAGCAAGCCTCGCTCTACGCCTCCGAGTCCTCCAAGATCATCTTCCACTCCAGAGTCCGCTCCGTGGAGCAGGACGAGACGTGCTCGCGTTTCTTCTTCCAAAAGGTACACAGAGGGAGCTCTGTGATCGACAGCCTGAAGGAAGAAGACGGTTCTGTGACGTCCTCGCAGCCTGACATACGAAGGATCAGCAAATCCTTCTACGCCGGGCTGTACGACGCGAAGCCCACAGACCGCGTGGCCTCCCAGTCTTTCCTGTCGTCTATCTCGGAGGTGCTAGACGACGGCAAGCGGGAGAGTCTGGACCACCCGTTAACTCTGGACGAGCTGACAAAGGCCGTCCGGTCCTTCGAGACGAGTAAAACTCCCGGAAGCGACGGCTTACCGGTCGAGTTGTATTCGGCTCTGTGGGACTGGATGGGCCCAGACCTGCTGGAAGTGTACGGGGGTATGCTTCTGGCCGGCAGCATGTCAGAATCGATGAGGAAAGGCATCATCACCCTCATCTACAAGCAGAAGGGCGAGAGGGAAGAAATTAGAAACTGGCGGCCCATTTCGCTGCTTAATGTGGACTATAAGATTCTGTCCAAGGTCATCGCCAACAGGGTCAAGTCTGCTCTGGAGCTGGTGATCCACCCCGATCAGACCTGCGCCGTCCCCGGCAGGAAGATCTCCGATAGCCTCGCGCTACTCAGGGATACGATCGCCTACGTGCGCGACAGGAGGGTGGACACCTGCTTAATCAGCTTGGACCAGGAGAAGGCCTTCGACAGAATATCGCACACGTACATGATGGACGTGCTCTCCAAAATGGGTTTTGGGGAGGGAATCCACAATTGGATCCAACTGCTCTACACAGACATCAGTAGCGCAGTTCTAATCAACGGGTGGGAATCAGAAAGCTTTCCGATCAAATCTGGAGTCAGGCAGGGCTGTCCTCTCTCCTCTGTCTTGTTCGTGTGTTGTATCGAACCTTTTGCCGAGTCCATCAGGAGGGATACGGGCATAAGAGGGGTGACGATCCCAGGCAGCGGAGGCACTCAGGTTAAGGCCTCCCTGTACATGGACGACGTCGCCGTCTTTTGCTCGGATCCGCCGTCGGTCCGCAGATTGCTGAGCATCTGCGACCAGTTTGAACTGGCCTCGGGAGCGAAAGTTAATCGCAGCAAAAGCGAGGCCATGTTCTTTGGGAACTGGGTCGACCGATCCTTTGTGCCCTTCACCGTCAGGTCAGATTACCTGAAGGTGCTGGGAATATGGTTCGGAGCGGCCGGGGCGTGCACCAAAAACTGGGAGGAGCGTATCGCCAAGGTACGCCAGAAACTGGGAATGTGGGAGCAGCGCTCCCTGTCGATTACGGGCAAGAACCTGGTCATCAGGTGCGAGGTGCTGTCGGTGTTGCTGTACGTGGCGCAGGTGTGGCCCATACCCCGACCCTGCGCCGCCGCAGTCACCCGAGCCGTCTTCCACTTTATCTGGAGATCCAAAATGGACCGTGTCAGGAGGGACACGATGTACAAATCTCCAGAGCAAGGGGGAAAGAACGTACCCAACGTCGCCCTCATCCTGATGGCCACCTTTGTGTGCGGCTGCATCAAGCTCTGCACAGACCCTCGGCACGCAAACACCAAGTGTCACTACGTGCTGAGGTTCTACCTGTCCCCGGTGTTGCGAAGGATGGGCCTGGCCACGCTGCCGCGGAACGTTCCATCCAGTTGGACCGTGCCGGACCACCTGTCCTTCGTGGAAAAGTTTGTTCAGAAAAACACCTTCGACCACAAGGCCGTTAAACAGTGGTCGGCACGTAACGTCCTCGAGACCCTACGGGAAAAGGAGATGGTGGATCCTGTCGGATGGTTCCCCGAGCAGACTGTCGAAGTCATTTGGCAGAATGCCTCATCACCAGAGCTCACAAACAAGCACCAAGACGTAGCTTGGCTGGTGGTGAGAAGGGCCCTCCCCGTCAGATCCTTCATGCACTCCCGACGTCTCTGTTCCACCGCACGCTGTCCCCGAGGAGGCTGCGCCTGGGACGAGACCGTCATCCATCTCCTTCTGGAATGTGCCTTTGCAAAGAAGGTCTGGAGAGAGATGCGGTGGGCCTTGTCAAGGTTCATCCCGAGCAGCTCCGTAACACGGGACTCTGTGCTCTACGGACTGTTCCCAGGGACGCACACCGAGACAGACATCAACTGCTGCTGGAAGATCATCAACTCGGTGAAAGACGCCCTTTGGTCTGCCCGAAACTTGCTGGTCTTCCAGAGCAAGGAGTTGTCCACGACCGAGTGTTGCAGACTGGCACATTCCAGGGTCCAGGACTACGTGCTGAGGGACGCACTAAAGGTTGGTGCCGTCGCCGCCAAGGCACGATGGGGAAGGGCCACAGTTTAAGGCCCTCCCGCCAGTGTACACTGAGGGGCTGAAATCCGAGTAAAAACCCCCTCAGGCCTATGAAGTACAAGTGTTTTAATTGTAAATACACTTGTAATCTGTTTGATTGTGAATGGAGTACCATGTATTGCATTGATTTGTATTATGCCACATGTAACATGATTGGTGGATTGTAGTGAAATGTATTTTCACAAGTATTGAAATGTATCTTGATCCCTCAGGCTGTATGACTTTGAAAATGTATAATGAAAATGTATAGTAACGTGTCTCTGTAAATTGAGTGCCATGTACCGCAGTTAATTTGTATTGTACCAGATGTGGACTGTATTGTGATGTATGTGAACAAATATTTTTTATGAATAAAGTATATTTGAAATAAAAAAAAAAATCTGTTCTTATCAGTTTAATATCTGATACGTCCCCTATCTGGGGACCATATATTAAATTGATTTTTGGAACAGGGAGATGGAATAGGGGCTTGCTCCGTCCACTCCACGCATCGACCTGGTATTGCAGTGCCTCTGGGAACGGTGCACCTCCCTCTTGGGAGATTTGCAAAAATTAAAAACAGCTTCATCAAAAACATACACTTTCTTTTCTTTACTTTTTTTCACCACCACCCCGTCTACATTTCAAAATATAACACACCAAGGAACAACTTCAAAACAAACACAGGCCACCGACCGCTCTCTACATTCGCTCTCAAATTTTAAACCACTAAATGCTCACAAACTCAGCGTCGAGTCCGGGAGGCTGGAAAGTACCTAATAGAAAGATGATAAGCTGATTGGTGCATGTTACCGCCTGAAAATGGATCCAGACATTTTGGATCTATTGAAAATTTTGATTCAAACGAGAATGGCTGTGAAGGTCCAATTTCTAACAAAAGGTGCAAACAACAACTCACTAGCCATACCCCGGATTAAAGTCTGAGGGCCAGGAGGTTACGATGGGATGACGTTCATTTGCAGACAGGGTGGAGGCAGCTTGGAGAAGCCACCAATCAATGAAGGAGAGAGGTTCGGAGTCATCAGAGGAGAGATGTTGGATTGAGGAGCTGTCGGAGGAGCAGAGATTCAACTGAAGCGCTGCAGGAGGTCGAAACAGGAAACTCCAGTGGATTCATCAGGCTGAAGAGGAGAAGGAAATTGACCGGCGGAGGTTGATCCTGGGGTCCAGTGGAAGGGTAGAGTGACCTCAGGTGTTAACAGCGGACCTGCTAGGATAGTGGAGAAGCATGGAGCAGTGGGCGTGAAACCCAGGGACTAAGAACAGCAAAGATTAGGGATCCAGGGGAGGTGAAGGGTAAAACCAACAGTTCAGTGCAGATGAAGATGGGCCGAAGAACAGCTGTTAGGCAACGAGGAGCACACAACACCGAGAGCTGCAGGAGGAGCCGAGGAGCCAGTCCATCCAGCGCAGGGCAAGTTCTGAAAGCAGAATGGAGCGGGGCAAAATCCATGGCCAGCGAAGCAAGCATATAGCAGCAAGGCAGTGGATCATCTTCCGCTCCAGAGTCCGCTCCGTGGAGCAGGACGAGACGTGCTCGCGTTTCTTCTTCCAAAAGGTACACAGAGGGAGCTCTGTGATCGACAGCCTGAAGGAAGAAGACGGTTCTGTGACGTCCTCGCAGCCTGACATACGAAGCATCAGCAAATCCTTCTACGCCGGGCTGTACGACGCGAAGCCCACAGACCGCGCGGCCTCCCAGTCTTTCCTGTCGTCTATCTCGGAGGTGCTAGACGACAGCAAGCGGGAGAGTCTGGATCACCCGTTAACTCTGGACGAGCTGACAAAGGCCGTCCGGTCCTTCGAGACGAGTAAAACTCCCGGAAGCGACGGCTTACCGGTCGAGTTGTATTCGGCTCTGTGGGACTGGATGGGCCCAGACCTGCTGGAAGTGTACGGGGGTATGCTTCTGGCCGGCAGCATGTCAGAATCGATGAGGAAAGGCATCATCACCCTCATCTACAAGCAGAAGGGCGAGAGGGAAGAAATTAGAAACTGGCGGCCCATTTCGCTGCTTAATGTGGACTACAAGATTCTGTCCAAGGTCATCGCCAACAGGGTCAAGTCTGCTCTGGAGCTGGTGATCCACCCCGATCAGACCTGCGCCGTCCCCGGCAGGAAAATCTCTGATAGCCTCGCGCTACTCAGGGATACGATCGCCTACGTGCGCGACAGGAGGGTGGACACCTGCTTAATCAGCTTGGACCAGGAGAAGGCTTTCGACAGAATATCGCACACGTACATGATGGACGTGCTCTCCAAAATGGGCTTTGGGGAGGGAATCCGCAATTGGATCCAACTGCTCTACACAGACATCAGTAGCGCAGTTCTAATCAACGGGTGGGAATCAGAAAGCTTTCCGATCAAATCTGGAGTCAGGCAGGGCTGTCCTCTCTCCTCTGTCTTGTTCGTGTGTTGTATCGAACCTTTTGCCGAGTCCATCAGGAGGGATCCGGGCATAAGAGGGGTGACGATCCCAGGCAGCGGAGGCACTCAGGTTAAGGCCTCCCTGTACATGGACGACGTCGCCGTCTTTTGCTCGGATCCGCTGTCGGTCCGCAGATTGCTGAGCATCTGCGACCAGTTTGAACTGGCCTCGGGAGCGAAAGTTAATCGCAGCAAAAGCGAGGCCATGTTCTTTGGGAACTGGGTCGACCGATCCTTTGTGCCCTTCACCGTCAGGTCAGATTACCTGAAGGTGCTGGGAATATGGTTCGGAGCGGCCGGGGCGTGCACCAAAAACTGGGAGGAGCGTATCGCCAAGGTACGCCAGAAACTGGGAATGTGGGAGCAGCGCTCCCTGTCGATTACGGGCAAGAACCTGGTCATCAGGTGCGAGGTGCTGTCGGTGTTGCTGTACGTGGCGCAGGTGTGGCCCATACCCCGACCCTGCGCCGCCGCAGTCACCCGAGCCGTCTTCCACTTTATCTGGAGATCCAAAATGGACCGTGTCAGGAGGGACACGATGTACAAATCTCCAGAGCAAGGGGGAAAGAACGTACCCAACGTCGCCCTCATCCTGATGGCCACCTTTGTGTGCGGCTGCATCAAGCTCTGCACAGACCCTCGGTACGCAAACACCAAGTGTCACTACGTGCTGAGGTTCTACCTGTCCCCGGTGTTGCGAAGGATGGGCCTGGCCACGCTGCCGCGGAACGCTCCATTCAGTTGGACCGTGCCGGACCACCTGTCCTTCGTGGAAAAGTTTGTACAGAGAAACACCTTCGACCACAAGGCCGTTAAACAGTGGTCGGCACGTAACGTCCTCGAGACCCTACGGGAAAAGGAGATGTGGATCCTGTCGGATGGTTCCCCGAGCAGACTGTCGAAGTCATTTGGCAGAATGCCTCATCGCCAGAGCTCACAAACAAGCACCAAGACGTAGCTTGGCTGGTGGTGAGAAGGGCCCTCCCCGTCAGATCCTTCATGCACTCCCGGCGACTCTGTTCCACCGCACGCTGTCCCCGAGGAGGCTGCGCCTGGGACGAGACCGTCATCCATCTCCTTCTGGAATGTGCCTTTGCAAAGAAGGTCTGGAAAGAGATGCGGTGGGCCTTGTCAAGGTTCATCCCGAGCAGCTCCGTAACACAGGACTCTGTGCTCTACGGACTGTTCCCAGGGACGCACACCGAGACAGACATCAACTGCTGCTGGAAGATCATCAACTCGGTGAAAGACGCCCTTTGGTCTGCCCGAAACTTGCTGGTCTTCCAGAGCAAGGAGTTGTCCACGACCGAGTGTTGCAGACTGGCACATTCCAAGGTCCAGGACTACGTGCTGAGGGACGCACTAAAGGTTGGTGCCGTCGCCGCCAAGGCACGATGGGGAAGGGCCACAGTTTAAGGCCCTCCCGCCAGTGCACACTGAGGGGCTGAAATCCGAATAAAAACCCCCTTAGGCCTATGAAGTACAAGTGTTTTAATTGCAAATACACTTGTAATCTGTTGATGTGAATGGAGTACCATGTATCGCATTGATTTGTATTATGCCACATGTAACATGATTGGTGGATTGTAGTGAAATGTATTTTCACAAGTATTGAAATGTATCTTGATCCCTCCGGCTGTATGACTTTGAAAATGTATTATGAAAATGTATAGTAACGTGTCTCTGTAAATTGAGTGCCATGTACCGCAGTTAATTTGTATTGTACCAGATGTGGACTGTATTGTGATGTATGTGAACAAAATTTTTTTATGAGTAAAGTATATTTTGAAATAAAAAAAATAAAAAAATCTGTTCTTACCAGTTTAATATCTGATACGTCCCCTATCTGGGGACCATATATTAAATTGATTTTTGGAACAGGGAGATGGAATAGGGGCTTGCTCCGTCCACTCCACGCATCGACCTGGTATTGCAGTGCCTCTGGGAACGGTGCACCTCCCTCTCGGGAGATTTGCAAAAATTAAAAACAGCTTCATCAAAAACATACACTTTCTTTTCTTTACTTTTTTCCCCCCACCACGTCTACATTTCAAAATATAACACACCAAGGAACAACTTCAAAACAAACACAGGCCACCGCTCTCTACATTCGCTCTCAAATTTTAAACCACTAAATGCTCACAAACCTTGCATGCTGCTCGGATGCTGCTACGCTGACACTCTCAACTGACAGTCTACATTACAAATACCAAAAGTCATTTCACTTGCAAATACAGCTCACAACTTGTCTTTCAGCAACATTTTAAGCTGCTGCTGCCGTTGCTCTGCTCTTCAAAGTACAACAACCCCAGACAACAATGGGCTCAAAGCTGCCACACTTTACAGCTAGTCACAAATGTGTAAATCCACAAGATCAGACATAATCTGCAAATGATTGAAAGGTCAAAGACTCAACAATCAAAAGTAGCCATCACTGGTCACATTCCTGTATTTCCACATCCAAAACTTACGCAGAAAACTCCGCCGAAACCAACTAAAGGCATTTAACCTGCAGCCAAGCACAAAGGGAGGCAGAGTATAAGGGAATAAACCAACAATTAGCCCAAAAGGAGGCCGAATGCCAAGAGAACAAAGTGGATAAGAAGGACGTAAGACAGTTCGTACAAAAGGAAGCAGGGCAGAAGGAAACTACTCAACAGCAGCTGACATAGTACCAGAACTCTCTCTCTCTCTCTCTCTCAATTCAGTTCAGAAGAAGTACTAGAATCAGAAAAAGCTAAAGCCCCTAACCAACGGGGTAATACAGTTAGGAATTTAGATTGCCAGTCACAAAACCAAGAAGGTGCCCATGACTGGACATCTACTCGCCAAAATGAGAGGAAAGGTGGGAAACAGCAATGAATCGCTTCTCGGCCTTTTGGCTAAGATCAAGTGTTAACGCTTGATTCTAATGCTAATTGACCTTGAGTCACGATACTTGTTTTTCTGGTTTGGGTGGATCTTTATGCTGGCTCTGGCCTAACGCCCTTTGAAAAGCAAACTCTCCCTGCTATTGGTGGATCTTCATGCTGGCTCTGGCCTAACGCCAATCAGGGAAGAGCGATCTGCATAGATGGCGTCCGACAGAGGAGCGTGCGAGGGAGCCCGAGAAAAGAGCTATCGGGAGGCAAGGTGACGACCAACGGAGGAGGGAGCGAGGGAGTGCGGAGCGGAGAGCAATCGGCAGGGCGAGGTGGCGACCAACCGAGGAGCGAGCTCGAGACTCCAGAGCGAAGAGCGATTGGCAGACGAGGAGGCGGCCAACCGGGCGGCGAGCTCGGGAGGCTCGAGCGGAGAGCGATTGGCAGACGAGGCGACGGCCAACCAAGGAGCGAGCTCGGGAGTCCGGAGTGAAGGGCGATCGGCAGGCAAGACGGCGGCCAATGCAGCAGCGAGCTTGGGAGGCCAGAGCGCAGATCGATCGGCCGGCGAGACGGCGGCCTACCGACCAGTGAGCCCGGGAGCCTGGAGAGCAGGGCGATCTGCAAGCGAGATTGTGGGCAACCGAGCGGCGAGCCAGGGAGTTCGCAATACTGTCCGAGTGACAGTCAAGAAGGTGGAAGGAGGAGCGCCGGTAGACCGCTCGTTCTTCATCAAGAGAATCGTCCTTGGATGTTGCGGGTTCAAAGCTGCCGACATTTTCGCTCTGCAGGATTTCCCCAACGCCGGTTACTTCGATGTAACCTTTAGAAACGTCGCTGGATGCCTGAAATTCCTGCAGGCAGTCAAGGAAAAGAAGAGTAAAGAGCTGCACTTAATTAAAAGTGCCGAGTCGCTGTTCACCCTCCCGTCGCAAAGAAACCGCCTCGTCACTGTACACATGTACAACCCCCACATCCCTGTCATCGACGTGCTCACCTTCCTTGGCAGATACGTCGATGATGCTGGAAATAGCGTGGATAAGAGAAATTAGTTCATGAATTCGCGCCAGTAGTGCTTCTCCGCCATGCTTTAGTGCCTCGGCAGGGATTCCATCTGCTCCTGAGGCCTTGTTGTTCTTCAGTTGTCGGATGGCCTTTTCAACCTCATGCCGGGTTGGGGTTCTGCTGAGATGGTGGCGGGTAGCAAGCTGTTGAGGACACTCGCGTCGAAGACAGAGTTTCGGTTAAGGAGATCTTCGAAATGCTCATTCCAGCGGGCACTGACTGCCTCTTTGTCCTTGATGAGAACCTCTCCATTCTTGGCCCGCAGTGGGGTAGGACCTTGGGTGCTTGGGCCGTAGGTGGTCTTGACTGCGCTAAAGAATCCACGCACGTCATGGTTGTCGGCTAGCTGCTGGATCTCCTGCGCTTTCTCCACCCACCATCTGTTCTTTAGGTCATGAGTTTTTTGTTGGACCTCGGCCTTCAGGCATCTGTAGAGCTGCTTTCTTGCTCTCGAGTTCTGTTGCTGTCGCTTGCGGCTTATTAGCTCCTGGTCGTTCTCGTCGAACCAGTCTTGGGGTTTCCTGGTCGAGTGACCGAGCGTCTCTTCACAGGTGCTGATTATGGAGGCCTTGTGTGCAGACCAGGCGCTGTGGACATTCTATGGGGGAAAAATTCAGCTGCTTGCGCCTCCCGTTAGCGCCTTAAGAGGGCGCTAATGGGGCGTAAAGCAGCTAACGCCCGGGCGCAGCGCCGCCCACGCCTCCCGAAAAATTCAGCGGGAGGTTAGCGGCGGCGCCAGCCGGTAGCGCCCTGTGGCGCTGCGCCGCCGGCGATGACGTCATCGCCGTGCGCAGCACCCCGCTCGCGCTCCAGCCGCGATCTTCAGTCGCGCCCCCTGATTTACCGCCAGACGCTATGTCCGACGGGTTCAGGGAGGCGTACGTGCGGCCGGGGCGGCGATATTTAAAGGGGAGGTGGCAGGCGGCCATTTTTGTTGCTGGCCGCCTGCCAGCACCTGCCCCCGGCCCCCGTGAAGCCCCCCCACCGTGAAGTGCCGGCTGCGCTCCAAGAGACCGGCACTTCTCTTGAGTGCCGGGCTCTTTTGCCGGCACTCCCGATCCCTGGGGGCCCAGCTGGGCCCCGGTTCGCGCTGCGCAGGGTCCCTCCCCTTTAAGAAGGGGAGGAAGGCCTGCAATACCGCGGCGCGACGTGCCGCAGCGCCGTAGCGCCAGGATATTCACTCGCAGCGCCCCAAGAGGGATGCGGGGTGCTTCCAGTGGCGCCCCGCTTCCCTCTTGGGTCGCAACCACTGAAGTTCCGGCGCGGGGCCGCTAATTTTTTCGGGGCGCTAAAAGTCGCGCCCCGGTGAGGTTAGCGCCCCAAATGGGGCGCGACTCAATTTTTACCCCTATGTCTCTGCATCACTGGGAGTCGTCAGGTTGTTTGTGAGGCGCAGGCTGAATAGGGCTTTCTTAGCAGGGTCTTTGAGCGCTCCACCGTTGATTTTCCTGCGGCATTGTTTCTGTTGCCGCCGCTGTTTTGGGGCTACATTGATGGAGATGACAGAGCGGATTAGGCGGTGGTCTGTCCAGCAGTCGTCAGCTCCTGTCATGGTGCGGGTGATGCGGACGTCCTTGCGGTCCCACGCTCGGACGATGACGTAGTCCAGCAGGTGCCAGTGATTGGAGCGAGGTTGCTGCCATGAAGCCTTGTACTTGTCTCTCTGACGGAACAAGGTGTTGGTTGTGACAAAGCCATGTTCTAAGCATTTCGTCAGGAGCAGGGTACCGTTGGAGTTGGCTTTCCCTAACCCCTCTCTGCCGATCACACCTCCCCAGAGGTCTGTGTCCTTTCCAACTCTGGCGTTAAAGTCGCCAAGGAGGATCAGCTTGTCGCTCGTTGGGACTCGGGACAGGGATTGTTCGAGGCTGGAGTAGAATTCCTCTTTGGACTCGTCTGTGGCTTCCAGTGTTGGGGCGTATGCACTGATGACCGTAGCGCACTGGTTCCAGGCTAGGGTGAGCCGAAGAGTCATGAGGCGCTCGTTTATACCGCATGGAGAGTCTCTGAGACGTTCAACTAGTTCATTTTTAATGGCGAAGCCTACCCCATGGAGACGGCGTTCTTCTTCAGGTTTGCCTTTCCAGAAGAAGGTGTTGCCACCACCTTGCTCCTTTAGCTGGCCTTCCCCTGCCCGCCAGGTCTCACTTAGGGCGGCGATGTCAATGTCGAAACGTCTGAGCACCCGGGCAACGATAGCAGTAGGGTGTTCCGGTCTGTCACTATTGGGGTTGTCCATGAGAGCCCTGACGTTCCAGGTCCCGAACTTCATTTTAAAGGGTGGAAGATGCCTGTGCGTGAATTCTTTTAACATGGGGTGGCCGTTGCACACCAGCTACCACACGGGCTTTTCAGAGCAAGGTCTTGGTCCAATGGCAAGGGGATCCAAGACGATTGGAGACCAGGCTCTGCTACAACGGCCTAGCACACACACACAAACATACTGCTGCTGTCCTCCTCCCTCCTTCCCGCAGGTCCTCTCTGCCTGGGTTTCGTAGGATGCATTAGCCAAGGGAAGTATACTGGGCTGGCAGCTCCCTAGGGAGCTCCTTTGCCATCCTTGGCCATCCGTTGCCATCCTTTGCTCTTTCTCCCCCAGTCTCCTCTCTTCTGCTGTTTAAGTTCCCCTGGCTCTAATAGTGGGTGTATTTTATCCCTAACTGCAAGTTCAAGCTGCAAGGTTAAAGTTACCTGAGCCCACTGCCCATCCCCCGACCATGCCTGTTCTTTCTTCTCATCAGTGAGCACTGGCTCGTCACTTAAACTTAGCTTCCAAATTCCCAGACCTCTCTGCCATCAAGACTACACTTCTCCATTGTACTAGTGATCTAGTGACTAGTGGATCGCGAGTGGAGCTCAGGGCCAGGTATCGCGAGAATATCAGTGCTAATTTAATCCTGTGAGAGACAACATCATTCATGTCTGAGGCCGGGACCCAGGAGCGAGGACGAGCCCAGCAGCGAGGTCTAGGCCCAGGAGTGGCACAGCGTGGACCAGCAGCGGGGTCGGGGCCCAGGGAAGGTGCTGCACGGGCCAACAGCGAGGTCAGGAGGACCACAATGCATCTGACAAATAGTCTACATCCCAAATACCAACACACTTCCCCCACACCCCACCAACAAGTTCTTTGCACATTCTTGCGCAAAACCGCCTCCAGCTGCTGTGTGTGTGCTGCTCTTAAAAGTACAAGGACCCATACAACAATGGGCTCAAAGCTGCCATAGTTTACACAGCACGTCAGAAACGTGCAAAACCACAAGATGATAGATACCGTTCAAATGCTTCAAAGCTCAAAGACTCAACAATGAAAAGCAGCCATCCATCACTGCTCACATTAAGGGGGAACCAGTGGATGTAGTCTATTCGGATTTTCAAAAAGCATTCTATAAGGTGCCATTAGCATGGATTGATGTTTGGTTCATGGACAGAAAACAGACAGTAGGAATAAACGGCACTTTTTCAGCTTGGCAGGCTGTAACTAACGGGCTACCGCAAGGATCAGTGCTGGCGCCTCAGCTATTTACAATCTCTATTAATGACTTAGATGAAGGAACTGAGTGTAACGTATCCAACTTTGCTGATGATACAAAGTTAGGTGGGAAAGTAAGCTGTGAGGAGCACGCAAAGTGGCTGCATAGAGATATAGACAGGTTGACTGAGTGGGCAAGAACATGGCAAATGGAATACAATGTGGGCAAGTGCAAAGTTATCCACTTTGGTAGGAAAAACAAAAAAGCAGAATATTTTTTCAATGGTGACAGACTGGGAAATGTTTGCACTCACAGGGACCTGGGTGTCCTTGTACATGAATCACACAAAGTTAACATGCAGGTACAGCAAGCAATTAGGAAAGCAAATGGTACATTAGCTTTTGTTTCAAAGGGATTAGAGTAAAAGAGTAATGAAGTCTTACTACAATTATACAGGGCATTGGTGAGGCCACACCTGGAGTACTGTGTACAGTTCTGGTCTCCTTACATACTTGCCTTAGAGGGAGTGCAGCAAAGGTCCACTAGACTGGTTCCTGGGATGAGGGGATTGCCCTATCAGGAGAGATTCAGTAGACTAGGCCTATATTACTTAGAGTTTAGAAGAATGAGAGGTGATCTCATTGAAACATATAAAATTATTAAGGGGCTTGACAGGGTTAATGCTGCAAAAATGTTTTCCCTGGCTGGGGAATGTACAACACGGGGTCACAGTCATAGTCACAGAATAAGGGGTAGGCCATTTCGGACTGAGATGAGGAGAAATTTCTTCACTCAAAGGCTTGTGAATCTTTGGAATTCTCTACCCCAGAGAGCTGTGGATGCTCAATCGTTGAGTATATTCAAGCCAGAGGTCGGTAAATTTGGGGGAACGAAGGGAATTAAGGGATATGGGGATAGTGCGGGAAGGTGGAGTTGAAGTAGAAGATCAGCCAGGATCTTGTTGAATGGCGGAGCAGGCTTGAAGGGCCAAATGGCCTACTCCAGCTTCTATTTCTTATGTTCTTATTAATGTACACACCCAAAAGTTCCGCATCGAGCTTGCAAAGAAGGAAACCGGAAAACAACAAAAGGGATCAGGAACTTCAAGGAATTTAATCTGCAGCCAGCACAAAGGGAGGCAGGGTATAAGGAAATAAACCCACCAATTAGCCCAAAAGGAGGCCAAATGGCAAGACAAGAAATGGATAAGAAGGACACACGGCAGTATGTACAAAACGAGCAGGGTATAAGCAAACAGCTCAACAGCAGCTGACATAGGACCATTACTCTCTGTCTCGAGATTCAGTTCAGGAGAAGTACTGAGGATTTTGAGGATGTAGCTGGAGAGTAGATAAGGGAGAACCAGTGGATGTGGTGTATTTGGATTTTCAGAAGGCCTTTGATAAAGTCCCACATAAGAGGTTAGTGTGCAAAATTAAATCACATGGATTGAAAATTGGTTAACAGACAGGAAACAGAGAGTAGTAATAAATGGGTCTTTTTTGGGGTGGCAGGCGGTGACTAGTGGGGTGCCGCAGGGATCAGTGCTTGGGCCCCAGCTATTCACAATATATATCAATGATTTGGATGAGGGAACCAAATGTAATATTTCCAAGTATACTGATGACACAAAACTAGGTGGGATTGTGAGTTGTGAGAAGGATGCAAAGAGGCTTCAATGCGATTTAGACAAGTTGAGTGATTGGGCAAATACATGGCAGATGCAGTATAACATGGATAAATGTGAAGTTATCCACTTCGGTAGGAAAAACAGAAAAGTAGAGTATTATTTAAATGGTGCTAGATTGGGAAATGCTGATGTACAAAGGGACCTGGGTGTCCTTGTACACCAGTCACTGAAAGCAAACATGCAGGTGCAGCAAGCAGTTAGGAAGGCAAATAGTATGTTGGCCTGCATTGCAAGAGGAATTGAGTACTGGAGCAAGGATGCCTTATTACAGTTGTACAGGGCCTTGGTGAGACCACACCTGGAGTACTGTGTGCAGTTTTGGTCTCCTTACCTAAGAAAGGATATACTTGCCATAGAGGGAGTGCAGCGAAGGTTCACCAGACTGATTCCTGGGATGGCAGGACTGTCGTATGAGGAGAGATTGGGTCGACTAGGTCTGTTTAGAAGAATGAGAGGGGATCTCATTGAAACGTATAAAATTCTGACAGGGCTAGACAGACTGGATGCAGGGAGGATGTTTCCCCTGGCTGGGGGGTCTAGAACGAGGAGTCACAGTCTCAGGATAAGGGGTAGGACATTTAGGACTGAGATGAGGAGAAATTTCTTCACTCAGAGGATGGTGAGCCTGTGGAATTCTCTACCACAGAAGGCTGTGGAGGCCAAGTCACTGAATATATTTAAGAAGGAGATAGATAGATTTCTAGACCCAAAAGGCATCAAGGGGTATGGGGAGAGAGCGGGAATATGGTATTGAGATAGAGGATCAGCCATGATCATATTGAATGGCGGAGCAGGCTCGAAGGGCCGAATGGCCTACTCCTGCTCCTATTTTTCTATGTTTCTAAGTACTGCAATCAGAAAAAGCTAAAGCCCCTAACCAACAGGGTAATACAGTTAGGGATAAAACTAGAAAATGCTGGAATTACTCAGCAGGTGAGGCAGCATCTATGGAGAGAGAAACAGAGTTAACGTTTCAACCCGATGACCTTTCGTCAGAACCCGAAAAAGTTAGAGATGTAACAGGTTTTAAGCAAGTACAGAGGCACAGAAAGTGGGGTGGGGTGGGGGGGAGGAAAGAATAAATGGCAAGGTCTGTCATAGGGTGGAAGGCAGAGAGATTAAATGACAAAAGGGATGATGGTGCAAGGCAAAAGGAGATGGTAATGGGACAAGTGAAGAAACAAAAGTTGGGTCTAGAGGAGGTGTAAATGGGAATAGCAGAATCATCAGCCACAGCTGCCGTCCGAAACAATGGAGGCAGAGGTTCTGATCTGAAATTGTTGAACTCAGCGTCGAGTCCAGGAGGCTGGAAAGTGCCGAACAGAAAGATGAGTATTTCCAGCAGTTTCCCTTTTTTTCAGATTTACACCATCCACAGTATTTTGCTTTTGTAATGCAGTTAGAATTAGATTGCCACTCACAAAACCAGGAAGGTGTCTACGACTGGACGTTGACCCGCCGAAATGATGGGAAAGGTGGGATTTATTGGAAGGAGAATTCAGCAAACACATATAGGAAGCCCCGGGAAACAGCAATGTTAGTCCATAAAGATACAATGATTACAACCAGAGGTCCCGAAATACCAGTCGCCCACGAGGACAGTATCAAGGTCAAGAATCAGCCCAATCTGACAAGGATGAAATTGTTGAAAACAAGAGTTGGAGACATTGTAAGGAAGTTATCACAGCCAGCAACAGCATCCTTCTCAAGTACCATGGACCAAAACACGAGGACATGACTAGGCCCACCTCAGGCAGAATGATCTGCTCAGTTAAGATTCCCAAGAAGTAAGTTTAGGAGACGTGTTAACAATAGTGAAGGATGAAAAGCTGATTGGTGCATGTTACCTCCTGATTCAAACGAGAATGATGTGAAGGTCCAATTTCGAACAAAAGGTGCAAACAACAACTCACTAGCCATACCCCGGATTAAAGTCTGAGGGCCAGGAGGTTACGATGGGATGACGTTCATTTGCAGACAGGGTGGAGGCAACTTGGAGAAGCCACCAATCAATGAAGGAGAGAAGTTCGGAGTCATCAGAGGAGAGATGTTGGATTGAGGAGCTGTCGGAGCAGCAGAGGTTCAACTAATGTGCTGCAGGAGGTCGAAACAGGAAACTCCAGTGGATTCATCAGACTGAAGAGGAGAAGAAAATTGACCGGTGGAGGTTGATCCTGGGGTCCCGTGGAAGGGTAGAGTGGCCTCAGGTGTTAACAGCGGACCTGGCATGATAGTGGAGAAGCATGGAGAAGTGGGCGTGAAACACAGGGACCAAGAACAACAAAGATCGGGGATCCAGGGGAAGGTGGAGGGTAAATCCAGCAGCTCAGTGCAGATGAAACAGATGGGCCGAAGAATAGCTGTTAGGCAACGAGGAGCACACAAGACCGAGAGCAGCAGGAGGACCCTGAGGAGCCAGTCCATCCAGCGCAAGGCAAGTTCTGAAAGCAGAATGGAGCGGGACAAAACCCACGGCCAGGGAAGCAAGCATGCAGCAGCAAGGCAGCGGGCAGAGAGCAGCAGGAGAGCGGCGTCCCGCGTGGGATGAGAGTCAGCCCAGCAGTGATCAGAGAGAAACAGGAATAATTGTCTCTTTAGTCGACGATGAGAGTCGCAGAAGAGCCGAATCTGAAAACGGAGGAAAATTCACCCGGCCCCACAAGGCAAACCAAGCAAACAATCTCATAAAACTTTTTAAACCTTAATGCAGAAATGTGAGGGTCAGGGAACCTTTATTTATGATCAGAAAGAGCGAGACTCAACGCAAACTTATTATTATCTCAGTGGTGTTCCCCAGGGTTCGTGGCTGGGCTGGAGAAGATGGGGTTATTCTCCTTGGAGCAGAGAAGGCTAAGAGGAAATTTGATAGAACTGTTTAAAATCATCAAAGGTTTAGACAGAGTAAATGAAGTGAAACTGTTTCCAATGGCTGAAGGAGCGATAACCAGAGGGCACAGATTTAAGGTGAGTAGCAAAAGAACAAGAGGTGACGCGAGGAAAAACCTCTTTACGCAATCAATGGTTAGGATTTGGAACGCACTGCCTGATAGGGTGGTGGATACAGATTCAATGGTTGCCTTCAAAAGGGAATTGGATAAATACTTGAAGGGGGAAAAAGTTGCAGGGATATGGGGAAAGAGGGAGGGAGTGGGACTAACTGGATTGCTCTTCGAAAGAGGCGGCGTAGACTCGATGGGCCGAATGGCCTCCTTCTGTGCTGCTCTATCATTTTACGTTTGTGATTAAGCAAATTAATTTTAATGGTAACTTGAAGCCTAACTTAACCAACACAATTTCAAGCACTATTTGAGCGCAATTTCCCGATTGCACCCAAAACAGAACGACCCCGGCCTGTTTCTGTGCTGTAAATTTCTACACAGTGAGATGATTTTTACATCAGGCAATGGGAAGAAGCATTGAAGAAATTAAGGGCATTAGCAAAACAAAGAACATGTGAAAAACTAAGACACTGAGAGTTACACTCAAGGAAGATGAGACATTGGGGGTGATATCCCCAGCCCTAGGGAGGTGGGTATGGAGGCGAGAATGTCGGGAAAATGGCAGAATTTGGGGGCGGGTGCCCAACCCACCTCAGTGCCATCTTGCCAGGAGGCGGGTAGCCGATCCGCGTCAGGTCCCATCTCCTTGGAGGCAGGAAGAGGATTAGTGCCACTTATCTTCCTCCGACTCCTGTCCATTACACAACAGACAGCCCATCGTCTGAGCAGAAATAAGTGGTCAAGAACTGAATCAGGCTTCACAATGGACCACAAGAGAATCTTAAGGGGGCCAGACAGGTCACAAGTCAGAGTATGAGGGATTTACAAATTATTATTTCTTGGCTTTTAGTTAAGACCAAGTATAATATTCTTAACAAAGTACTATCTGTTACATCCCCCAGTTAGGGCAAAAAATTAAATTTTGAACACAGGTGGAATAGGGGCTCCTCCACTCTTGCAGTGCCCTTAGGAATGTTTCACTCACCCACCCTTGAGAAGGGTGGAAGTGCGCTGCTCAGATCCGCGCTCTTAAAAACTGTGCAGGTCTGAGCAGCGGCAGCACCGAGACCGGAGCATCATGGGACAGAACCCGAGGGTCTAAAACTAACAAAGGCAAAAATGAGAAAAGTGACGTCAAAATCAGCGCAGAGGCAGGAGACCGAGGAATTACAGCTAAATGTTTATTTAATTATTTATTCACACCCTAATTCTTTTGCCAATCACCTTAATATTGGGGTGCGGGGAGGGTCGCACTTTTCAGTTCTCCCTTTTCCAACAGGTGAGCTCGTGCCAGCAGTTGCACAGAAATCCAACAGGGGGCATCGTCCAGCCAAAACATGCCAACTTCAATTTTAAATTGCAGGCGCCAAGGACACCCTGCCAACGTCGGTGGGGTTCTTGTTTAAATACGCAGACGGAGTCCTGGTGACGTCTTCGGGCCCTGACTGCAATTGTGAGCCCAGGCAGGTAGGTTTCTTTAATCCTTTTTGTTTCCTAGCGGGCCCCACAAGGAATCATTGCGCATCCCCTGCCCTTGGGTCTAATGTCGATTGTAATGCCGACAGTGAGCTATTAAAACAAATGGTTTAATGCCGGCGGTGCAATTGGAAAGCCTAGGGTAGTAACTACAAAATACAGTCCATCCAACACAGCACAGCTCAGCCAACATCTCCTGAGCAAAAACTGCCAGTGAATGATTGTGATCACATAAAAGAATAGAGGTGTGAATGGCTGCAGCTCTCTCTACAGTGAGACAAGCTGTTATCTGAAGCTGCTTGCACCATTGTTGTCTCAGCAATTACTAGAGATGGGATTTCTTTTTAACCTTCTCTTCCCTTCTCAAAGACTTTTTTTACTTTTAAAGAAAATATTTTCAGCCTCAACCCACGGTTGAACACTAGCTAAACTTGGTCACAAAAGCACATGTATGCACAGCACAGTATCTGCCAGTCGGCACGGATTTTCTCCCTGATTTATTTCCATTATCTTTTCAAACTTCAATCAGTCCGTGTGCAGCAAGAAACCCAAGTGGAGAGTGAGGGCAGAAGGAAACCAGCATGCAGATGTGTGACCCTCTGGGAAGGGAACAGGCTTATCCGAGCTACTGGAAAAGTGAAACTATCCATACTGTAAAAACAGCTGTCACAAAACTTTAGACTTGAACTACAAAATATCGTGCTTACCTGGACGTGTAGCACAGTCTGTGATAGATCAGCGCTCTGTATTCGTTCTGTAATTGGTGCTGGCTTCTAAATGAGAAACATTTGACTCTTTGAATCAGCCCTTGCCTCAGTAAAATGTAAGTAGCAGATAAAATGCTGCTGCTCCGTCCACTCACAGCCTCACATGTCTGGTGTTTTACACAGTTTGGGTTTGAATAAGCATTTCTGTCTCTAGCCCCTGGCTGACACAGACTGGTCTCGGTACAGAGATGAGGGCCAACACCATGTCCCCTCCTCCAACTCCTGCCCATTACACAACGTATGAACGAGCACCGCGCAACAATTGCCAGGCAGGATTGTTACCTCCCAGTCGGGGAACACTTCAGCAGTCAAGGACATTCAGCCTCGGATCTGCGGGTAAGCGTTCTCCAAGGCAACCTTAGAAACACACGACAACGCAAAATCATCGAGCAGAAACTGATAGCCAAGTTCCGCACTCATGAAGACGGTCTCAATCGGGATCTTGGGTTTATGTCACGATACATGACGTGATCCGGACTCGAGCCGTCGTTAGCTTGTTCACAGATGTGATTCCCAGTAAAAAAGTAAAAATTTTCCCAGTAAAAAAGTAAATTTTTTTTAAAGCTTTTCGTTTTACATACAGACGGCAGCTTTTGACACGTTGGAACCCCTATGACTACACCTCATTGTCTCAGTTGTATCTTGCTATGTCTTTTGATGTGGTACCTTCCTGGCTGACTTAATTAACTTTATCACACCTCGGCAGATAGTCAGGATGATTTAATTTATTGGTCTGCAATTGTAAAGTACACATGCTTTTTTTCCCATCTATATATGCTCTGGCGATTCTGTATCCAATTTACTTCACCTGAGGAAGGAGCGATAGCTCCGAAAGCTTGTGATTTCAAATAAAACTGTTGGACTATAACCTGGTGTTGTGCGACCTCTCAATTTTGTCCACCCCAGTCCAACACCGGCATCTCCGCATCATTACACAACAGACAGCCCATCGTCTGAGCAGAAATAAGTGGTCAAGAACTGAATCAGGCTTCACAATGGACCACAAGAGAATCTTAAGGGGGCCAGACAGGTCACAAGTCAGAGTATGAGGGATTTACAAATTATTATTTCTTGGCTTTTATTTAAGATCAAGTATAACATTCTTAACTGTTACATCCCCCAGCTAGGGCAAAAAATTTAAATTTGGAACACAGGTGGAATAGGGGCTCCTCCACTATTGCAGTGCCCTTAGGAATGTTTCACTCACCCACCCTTGAGAAGGGTGGAAGTGCGCTGCTCAGATCCGCGCTCTTAAAAACTGTGCAGGTCTGAGCAGCGGCAGCACCGAGACCGGAGCATCATGGGACAGAACCCGAGGGTCTAAAACTAACAGAGGGAAAAATTAGAAAAGTGACGTCAAAATCAGCGCAGAGGCAGGAGACCGAGGAATTACAGCTAAATGTTTATTTAATTATTATTCACACCCTAATTGAAATTAACAAATCGGCTTTCTGTGATACATAGAATCATACAGCACAGAAAGAGGCCATTCGGCCCATCGTGCCTGTGTTGGCTCTTTGGTAGAGCTAGCCAATTAGTCCCACTCCCTTGCTCTTTCCCCATAACCCTGTAATCATTTACCCTTCAAAGATTTATCCAATTTTCTTATGTCTGTCACTATTGAATCTGCTTTCACCAACTTTTCAGGCAGTGCCGTCTAGATCATAAAAACTCGCTGTGCAAAAAAAAATTGCTCCTGTCGCCTCTGGTTCTTTTGCCAATCACCTTAATATTGGGGTGCGGGGTGGGTCGCACTTTTCAGTTCTCCCTTTTCCAACAGGGGGCGCTTGCCTGTGGTGAGCTCGTGCCAGCAGTTGCACAGAAATCCAACAGGGGGCATCGTCCAGCCAAAACATGCCAACTTCAATTTTAAATTGTAGGCGCCAAGGACACCCTCCCAACGTCGGTGGGGTTCTTGTTTAAATACACAGACGGAGTCCTGGTGACGTCTTCGGGCCCTGACTGCAATTGTGAGCCCAGGCAGGTAGGTTTCTTGAATCCTTTTTGGTAATAAAAGCACATGTGTGCACCACATAGTATCTGCCAGTCGGCACGGATACTTCACTGTTCCTTCAGCGTCACTGGTTCGTTCATTAAAATGTTCAGGTAAGTGTCCTACGCTTGTTGTAAGACCCCTTTCTGATATTGGGCTGCCCCAGTGCCGGACTTTCTGCATAATCAACTCTCCCAGCAACTTGTGGTGCTAAGAGGCAGAAAGGACGGTCAGCAATGCTGTTTAAAGGGTTAATATACTACATGCAGGTTAGTTTGTGGTTTGACATTCGAGGCTGCTGGTTAACATCTGGGTGTTTGGGGTCTGTTTTCTGTCTCTGAAAACTTAATTCTGACTGCTGAGAAAAGGTTTTGCTGGTGCTGTCGTGTACTTGGCTTCCTTCACAACTGTTGTACTGCAGTCATGGGTGGTCTGGTCGGGTTCCCTTTCAGACTGGAGGACGAGAGGAGCAGCAAAGAAGACAGGAGCGAGCAGGAGAAGCTCACCGAATAGGGAGGTGAACGGCACTGCGCAGGACTGTATTCAAGGAGCACTTCTCCTACCTCAACTTCTTGGTGGAGTGATGTCTGAAGCACCTTCACTTCACAAAGGAGACTATCACCGAGCTATGTCACTTGCTGTAGCCACAACTCCAGCCTCACACCAGGGCATGGACAGCACTGTCTGCGGCTGTGAAAGTCACCGTGGCCCTTAACATTTATGCTAGGCTGCAGCAGGTGACAACAGCGACATCTCACAATTTGCAGTTTGCTCCTGTATATGGGAGGTCACTGAGTCTCTCTACACCAGGAAGAAGGTCTACATTACTTTCCCCATTGACAGAGCAAAGCAGGATGATAGAGCACTCGGCTTCGCCCACATTGCAGGCTTCCCCACGGTCCATGGTGCCACAGACTGTACCCACATTGCCTTGCATGCTCCCCATCACTAGACTGGCATCTTTATCAATCGAAAGTGATTCCACTCCCTCAATGTCCTGCTGGTTTGCGACCACAGGCGGCGAGCGCATCGTGCAGCTCTGTGCCCGGTTTCATGGCAGTCGTCATGACTCATTCATCTTGTGCCAATCCTCTGTGCCCCCTTTATTCTAGCCGAGCTCTCTGGTTACTGGCTACTGGGCGACATGCTGTACCTTCCACTTAAATGCATCTAAGCTAGTCGCCTCAACAACTCCTTGTGGTAGTGAGTTCCACATTCTAACCACGCTCTGGGTAAAGAAGTTTCTTCTGAATTCCTTGTTGGATTTACGAGGTTATGATCTGAAATTGTTGAACTCAGCGTCGAGTCTGGGAGGCTGGAAAGTGCCGAATAGAAAGATGATAAGCTGATTGGTGCATGTTACCTCCTGAGAATGGATCCAGACATTTTTGGATCAATTGAAACTTTTGATTGAAACGAGAATGATGTGAAGGTCCAATTTCTAACAAAAGGTGCAAACAACAACTCACCAGCCATACTCCGGTTTAAAGTCTGAGGGCCAGGAGGTTACGATGGGATGACGTTCATTTGCAGACAGGGTGGAGGCAGCTTGGAGAAGCCACCAATCAATGAAGGAGAGAGGTTCGGAGTCATCAGAGGAGAGATGTTGGATTGAGGAGCTGTCGGAGGAGCAGAGATTCAACTGATGCGCTGCAGGAGGTCGAAACAGGAAACTCCAGTGGATTCATCAGGCTGAAGAGGAGAAGAAAATTGACCGGTGGAGGTTGATCCTGGGGTCCAGTGGAAGGGTAGAGTGGCCTCAGGTGTTAACAGCGGACCTGGCATGATAGTGGAGAAGCATGGAGAAGTGGGCGTGAAACCCAGGGACCAAGAACAACAAAGATCGGGGATCCAGGGGGAGGTGGAGGGTAAATCCAGCAGCTCAGTGTAGATGAAACAGATGGGCCGAAGAATAGCTGATAGGCAACGAGGAGCACACAACACCGGGAGCAGCAGGAGGACCCTGAGGAGCCAGTCCATCCAGCGCAGGGCAAGTTCTGAAAGCAGAATGGAGCAGGGCAAAACCCACGGCCAGGGAAGCAAGCATGTAGCAGCAAGGCAGCAGGCAGTGAGCAGCAGGAGAGCGGCGTCCCGCGTGGGATGAGAGTCAGCCCAGCAGTGATCAGAGAGAAACAGGAATAATTGTCTCTTTAGTCGACTATGAGAGTCGCAGAAGAGCCGAATCTGAAAACTGAGGAAAATTCACCCGACCCCACAAGGCAAACCGACCAAACAATCTAATAAAACTTTTTATCCTTAATGCAGAAATGTGAAGGTCAGGGAACCTTTCGTGAGATTTAAGATCAGAAAGAGCGAGACTCAACGCAAACTTATTGAAATTACTTTCTAATCTGTCTGGGAGTCCTACCCGTTGGCCTTCCGCCCAAATCCTGCCGACTACGATTTTAAATTGCAGGCGCCAAGGAAACCCGCCCGAAGCCGGCGGGGTCCTTATTTAAATATGCAGGTGGGGTCCTGGTCACGGCTTCGGGACCGACTGCAATTGTAAGCAGAGGCCTGCGCGGGGAAGCCCTCCTGGATTCCCCGTCAGGCCAAAACCACTTACGCTCGTGTTTTCCTGATCTTTCACACTGGGTAAAGATTCAATTCGCCCAAATCAGGCACCGCCCCTAGGTTGAAATTGCGAGATTGCGCTGGTTCAGGAAGGCTCATCAAATTCTGCTCATTTTCTTAGGTGGAAAGGCACGTTTTACAAGTGTGTTCATTTCAAAAATATTTCATTGACGAGGAAACTGACTAATGTACACCAATGAGACTGTTAAATGGTTCAGCACACTTTAAACAAAACTCATTTTCAGTGATTTTAAATCAGGTTACTCAGGGAGAACTAGACACTCTCATTCAAAATGGTTATTTTCCCTGATAAACCCATTTTCAGCTGTATTAATAAAACTGCACCAGGTTACCACTCTTAAATACATCAAGGAATACTTTCTAATGGAAAGGAGAAAAAAGAAACAATTAGGCTGGATTTTGTCAGTGTGGGCGGGCTGGGGCAAGTCAGGTGGAAATCGTGTCAGGACCCCGACTCCTAAGTGAAGTGTTGAAAAAGTGCGATTTCCCCCGAATTGGCCAATTGATTTCCTGCGTGTGGGAACCCCTGGCCCATTGAGTCTTTTCATACAGAAAGTCGCCTCCGATGACGTCATCAACGCTGCTGGATTTAAGGCCTGCAAGCAGCCTTGCTTCTTCTGGAGACTGCAAACGCTTTGCTAATTGTATGAAGGAGTTGATTTCCCGACAATGTCCACGATCAAGCAAAAGTGTGCACCTCGGTTTGATGAGCCCTCCCTCCAAGCTCTGGTGCACGGAGCCAGATGTAATAAGGAGGTGCTGTTCCCTTCCACAGGGAGAAAAAAGCCACCCCAGCAGACAAAAGCTGTGTGGCTGCAAGTGGCCGAGGAGGTGAACTCCATTTCAATGAGCCGCAGAACCTGGCTGCAATGCAGGAAGAGGTTTCATGACCTTCTCCGCACAGGAAAAGTTAGTATGACTTTCCCATCACCCTTCGCGGCCAGGCCAGTACTGGGACCAGGAGCCGGAGCCAGAGCCGGGCCTCCGCCCTCTTACAAGTACTTTGAAACAATTCAGGTCCTCAAAAGTGAACAAAATACAGACTCCGTTCCAATCAAATTCTGTCAGCGCTGCTGCTGGAGGAGTCTGTCCACAGAGGGATGATGTAGTGCTCGTAAGCTGCATACTCCGAGTTCAGACAGACAGACAGACAGAGAGAGAGAGAGACACACACAGACAGAGAGAGGGACAGACAGACGGAGAGAGAGACAGAGAGGGAGAGAGACAGAGAGACACACACAGACAGAGAGACAGAGAGAGAGAGGGAGAGAGAGAGGGAGAGAGTGAGAGAGACAGAGAGAGGGAGAGAGACACAGACACAGACAGAGAGAGAGACAGAGAGAGAGAGGGACAGAGAGAGCGAGACAGACAGAGATAGAGAGAGAGACACACACAGACAGAGAGAGGGACAGACAGAGAGGGACAGACAGACAGAGAGAGAGAGACAGACAGAGAGAGGGAGAGAGAGACAGAGAGTGAGAGAGAGCGACAGACAGACAGAGACAGACAGACAGACAGAGAGAGGGAGAGAGAGACAGAGAGGGAGAGAGAGAAAAAGACAGAGAGAGAGACAGAGAGAGAGACAGAGACAGACAGACAGACAGAGAGAGCGACAGACAGAGAGAGAGAGACACACACACACAGACAGAGAGAGCGACAGAGAGAGACAGACAGGGAGAGAGAGAGAGAGAGAGAGAGAGAGAGGGAGAGAGTGAGAGAGACAGAGAGAGGGAGAGCGACATAGAGAGGTAGAAAAAGTGAGAGGTAGAGATAGAGAGCAAGTGAGCCAGAGAGACAGAGAGACAGAGGGAAACACTGGGGCCGGAGCTGGAGATCTGCCGAGCATCTTCGCCCCGCAGCTGGACGGGGAGCTCGATGAAAAGGTGAATGGCGAGCTGGAGGCTGACCTGGCGTCAATGGTAAAGGGCTGGTCGGGGATTGATCGAGGGGTGGAAACGGGGCCTGGGGCTGAAAGGCGAGGTGAGCAACTGGGACTAGTGATCAGTTTCAGGGTGTGGGGTGGGTATTGGGGTGTGGGGTGGGTTTAGGGTATGGGGCTGTGGGATGGGTATTGGGGTGTGGGGTAGGTTTAGGGTATGGGGGCCGTGGGATGGGTATGGGGTGGGTTTAGGGTATGGGGCTGTGGGATGGGTATGGGAGTGTGGGGTGTGTTTAGGGTATGGAGCTGTGGGATGGGTATGGGAGTGTGGGGTGGGTTTAGGGTTGGTATGGAGTCACTCTGGAGTAAAGGGAGGATATCGAACTGTGCCACACTGCTGCACTGGAAACAGCTTCAGATTTGAATCCAACTGACCCCCGTCTCGCCCCATTTCTATTTACATTGAAGTCAAAGGGAGAGATTTAAAACAGGCTCCCGACCCGCTATCACCCGTTTTACACCATTGCACAAAGTCAATAATCTACCCCAGTGAACTAGAACTACCCTCTCACAGCCCAGATTGGGCCAGGGATGGGGGAAGGGCTCCACTCTCTCTTTCTTGCTGTCTTTCTCTCACTCTCTGCCTCTCTCTCTCTGTTTCCCTCTCTCTGTCTCACTCTCTTTATCTGTCGCTCTCTGTCTCTCTCTCTCTCTCAGTCTATCTCTCTGAGTCTGTTACTCTCTCTCTCTCTCTCTGACTCTTTCTTTCTCCATCCAGTACTTGCCCCATGTGTGGGATTGGGAACCTGTTGCCTGGGGTTCATTGGCCACCTTCACCGAAGCGTACGAGAGCGTGGACCTTACACTGAACATCCGTAAGACAAAGGTCCTCTACCAACCTGCCCCCGCCACACAGTACTGCCCCCCGATTATCAAAATCCACGACGAGGCCTTGGACAACGTGGACCACTTTCCATACCTCGCGAGCCTACTGTCAACAAGGGCAGACGTCGATGATGAAGTCCAACACAGCCTTCAGTGTGCCAGTGCAGCCTTCGGTCGCCTGAGGAAGAGAGTGTTTGAAGACCAGGACCTCAAACCCAGCAACAAGCTCATGGTCTACAGAGCAGTAGTGATTCCCGCCCTCCTGTTTGCTTCAGAGACATGGACCATGTACAGCAGGCATCTCAAAGCACTGGAGAGGTACCACCAACGTTGCCTGCGCAAGATCCTGCAAATCCATTGGCAGGATAGGTGCACCAACGTCAGCGTTCTCGCTCAATCCAACATCCCCAGCATCGAAGCTTAGACCACACTCGATCAGCTCCGATGGACGGGTCACATCGTCCGCATGCCCGATACGAGACTCCCAAAACAAGCGCTCTACTCAGCGCTCCGACACGGCAAGAGAGCCCCAGGTGGGCAGAGGAAACGCTACAAGGACACCCTCAAAGCCTCCTTGAAAAAGTGCAACATCCCCACCGACAATTTATGCAACTCCTCAGATAATGAAGCAGTCATGCCCTGGTGTGAGGCTGGAGTTGCGCTAAATCTCAAACTTTTCTAAAGTTACCGCCCATTCCTGAGCTATAATGAATTTCTCCCCCCATGAGTTGCTATTTTTATCAAACTTAAACCAATATATATAGACAGTTCATTTAATAACCTCATTCGTGGTTTTATTTAATCTCTAACAGGTCATAGCTCTTTACAAATCTATATTATGGCAACTGAAAATGCTTCAGAAAAAACTTTTTAAAATCCTACCTGTTCTCACCATGTTGCTATGTTTGGGTACTCCTCTTGTGTTGTGGGCGTATGATTTTTCACTATCAGGTAAGTGTGAAATTATTGTATTCTAAACAAAATTAAGACTTTGTAATAGTCGGTTTCTCAAAGACTCAGCGAGGTGTGTGACAGTGCTAATGATATTGAAGTGGGGTCGGCCGGTGGCTGATACTTGGGCTCAGGCAGCTGTGGGTTCACTTTCTGCCCTATAGGCTGTTTACCGTTCCAATCACAGCACCAACAGCTGCCTGTGCCATCTTCAATGAACGAAGTAATACTCTGTAAGCTGCTCACTGACCTGCGGCGCATGCTCGGTATTTCCTGAGCGCTTCAGACCACGTGTTCCAAAGCTGCAGAGTATGTTCGTCACAGCCGCCAAAGAGTTCCTGAAACAGTCCAACGTGGTGAGCTCCCAGTTATTATAGTTATGCATTTCGAACATTTTTGATTCACATTCCTGACATTCACAGTGTCTCCTTTCATCTTTGAACGAGTGGCTGTTCCCATTCGCATCATCTCACTCCTGATAATGCTTTCAGCCCTCGAAGCACACTCCACGCTCTTTCATCTGCATGATTTGAATTGAAGTGCGATTGGAAAGCAGCCCACCACGTGTGTTTTTAAAAGATGTATCGATAAAGCAGATAATGTGTCAGTCATGACCATGTCTCACTAATAGGTCTAAGGGCTGAATTTTGCCGGCGCTCAGAGTGCGGGTTTGGAGGCGGGTCCGCTGTCAAAATCGAAATGATTGACCGCGGGTTGGGAACCCGCTGCAAACACGCCTCCATGTAAGTTTCCAAAGTGGCGGGTCTGCGATTTCAGAACAGACCAGACACCAAGCGGCGGGGGAGGCATTTAAGATACTTAACTGCTTGTTAATTGCTTGTTTACTACTATTTTGCCAGCCTTTTTCTATTTTACCACATTTTTAATGGGGTTCACGTCGTTCGGAGATCATGTCAGGTAAGTAGGTCGGGTTCTCTATGTCTCCCCATTGCTGTGAATAGGTGACAGCTGCAAAAGTGGTATGAAAGCTACCATTTCACAGCTGGTCACTTTCCAATGTCAGAAGCTTGAGCCTCCAGGACTTGGAAGACACTTTTGAGCTGTATGCAGTTTGGAAGTGTTTGGAGTAAACTCTCTATCCACTGTCACCTCCTTGGAGCACACTCTCTCACCATTGACAGATCGCTTCTGTCATCTCAACTTCAGCTGCTATCTATTCCAGCATGTTCCTCTGAATCCCTGCACAATCAGCCCCAACACCAACATCACCAGGCACACGAACATCACCAACAACAACACCAACCTTCTCCGCAATCACCTGATGCTGCACAGGACACAGGGCATCAGCACCCAAGCACATTGCTGCCCGGGAGGCCAGCGATGGCATCACCATGGCCAGATGTAGTTCACTTGACGCTGCCACATGATGCGCCAGGTTAACACCACCCCACACCATCACCATAAAGCATTCCTACAGTGACCAAGCCATTCCTTTCACACTCATCAGCATTGCGGGGGATACTGTTATGTCTCATCATTCACTGCAACTCACTAAGACACTTCCAAAGGTGAGCACAGATCTGTACAATAAAGCAACGTGTTGAAAATAAAGATTTCAATGTTTGACAACACATTAACAGAAAATTGACATAAAACACCCAAGTGCCTACCCTTGTGTGGTGTTAGTTGGTATGATTGGACTAGGATGAGGGTGAGTGTGAGGGTGGCTAGTGAGATGGGGAAGTTGTAATGTAGATAGAGAGGGATGGGTGGAGGTGCAAGGAAAGTTGGTGTGAGTAAGGATGTGCAGGAGTAGTGTAGGGAAGGCAGAGTTATGGGGATGTGATGAGTGGCCCAGCAGGATGAGGTTGAGTGTGCCTTTGCAGTAAAGTTTCGTGATCTACTGAGATAATTGAAAGGTTTGTGCCACTGCAGCCTGGTCCTCCTGACGACATCCCTGCTTTTGCCCTCCTGTGCAATGTGCAACCAGGCTGCGTTGGTGTCCTGAGGAGGTCTCTTCCACCGTTGGAAGGGAAGAGAACCTCTCTGCGTGCTGTGACACCCTCCATAAGCATATGGTGGGAGTCATGCGAGAGCCTGGGTGCAGACGTGCATCTTTGTGCAGTGCTTGTCAGTGTTTGCAGCACCTCAATGCTGTAGAACACTGACCGCAGAATTGTCAAAATGAATGCGGCCATGGTCCCTTTAAGGATACCGGCTGATGACGCGTCATTAAATGACGTCATCAGACCCGCTTCCTTTTAATTGGCTGGGAACCCTACAGGGTGGGCTTTAACAAGCCCTATTAACGGAAAATCCTTTTTACAGAGCAGTTGCAGCCGAGAACGGAACCGGAACCCACCAACCACCTCTCCCTTTCACGCACTAACCAGACAAACCCGCCGCGATTTCCCCTACCTCGGCGTGTCCATGGAGGGCAATGCTGGTGGCGGGTCCCGGCCCCGCTGCTGGCTCCATCCCGCTGTGTAGAATGGTTTTACGTTGATTGGGCTTGTTAAGCCCGCCCACCGCGTTTGCCGGCCAATTGAAGGAAGTGGGTCTGATGACGTCATTTAATGACGCGTCATCAGCTGGTTTCCTTAAAGGGACGATGCGCAAATTTATTTTGACAGTTGTGCTGTCAGTGTTCTACAGCATTGAGGTGCTGCAAACACTGACAAGCACTGCACAGAGGTACACGGCTGCACCCAGGCTCTCACAGCACGCAGGGAGGTTCTCTTCCCTTCCAATGGGCGGAAGAGACCTCCTCAGGAGACCAACGCAGCCTGGTTGCACAGGAGGACACAAGCAGGGATGTCGTCAGGAGGACCAGGCTGCAGTAGCACAAACCTTTCAATGATCGGAGTAGATCACGAAACGTTACTGCAAAGCTGCACTCAACCTCATCCTGCTGTGCCACTCATTGCATCCCCATCACTCTGCCTTCCCTACCCTACTCCTGCACATCCATACTGACACCAACTTACCTTGCACCTCCACCCACCCCTCTCTATCTACATTATTACTTCCTCCTCTCACTAGCCACCCCTCAGACTCACCCTCATCCTAGTCCAATAAAAAAAAGACTTGCATTTGTATAGCGCCTTTCACGACCACCGGACGTCTCAAAGCGCTTTACAGCCAATGAAGTACTTTTTGAAGTGGAGTCACTGTTGTAATGTAGGAAACGCGGCAGCCAATTTTCACACAGCAAGGTCCCACAAACAGCAATGTGATAATGACCAGATAATCTGTTTTTGTTATAACTATTGGCCAGGACACCAGGGATAACTCCCCGGTGTCCTGTATCAGTGCTTGGGCCTCAGCTATTCACAATCTATATCAATGGCCGGAAGTTTGTCCAGGTAGGCAGGTTGCGGGTGGGGGACATCCGAGGCGGGTGGGAAACCCGGGAGGCCGGGTTTCCCGCAGGCCCTGCTGACTTTAACGGCGGGGCCTGATTTGCATGTGAGGCCTCAGTTTTGCAGAGGGAGTGAGGGGTCGGTCCGGGGGAGGGATTGCGGGATTGTGGGGGGTGGCGGGGAACGGCAGGGGAGGATCAGGATCAGGGTTCGGCGAGGAGTGTCGGCTGGGAATTACCGGGGGGGTGGGGGGGAAGCGTTGGAGGATCAAGGGAGTCGGGGATTGGCGGGGGGGGGGGGGGGCTGGGCAGGATTGGGGATCGACGGGGGAGGGGGTCAGCCAGGGATTTTGGGGATCGGCAGGGGAGGGGTTTGCGGCCGGGGATCGGGGGGGGCGGGGGGGGGGGTGCAGGGGGAGAGAGAGAGGATCAGGGCCGGCCACCGGAGGATTGTGGCCAGCCTCAGCATAATCGGTGGAGTGGGAGGCCTCATGGTGGAGATCGGAGGCCTGGGAAGGTGATCGGAGGCCTCGTGAGGGGGTCTCCAATCGTGGGAGGTGTGTTAGGTGGGGACCCTGGATCCAGGAGGTCGGTATAAAGCCACTCACCTCCTGGATGCAGCAGCCTCCGCCTCTGTTTAACTGCCGGGAAACCCGTCCACATGCAGTTAAACAGGGGAAAAAATAAGCTTCCAGCCTCATTATAATATTTCAATTGTCGTTCCACCCCTGGGAGCGTGTTGGTCACCTGCCCCCCATCCCGTCTCCGGTAAAACCGGAAGTGGCTGGGTTGGAGGCGGGATCGGGTCGGAATCCCATTTTTAACACTTTAACTGCCCCCACACTCCAATCCCACCTTTTTTATAGGGCAAAATTTCAGCCAATGACTTAGATGAGGGGACCGAGTGTAATGTATCCAAGTCTGCTGATACAAAGCTAGGTTGGAAAGTAAGTCGTGAGGAGGACGCAAAGAGGCTGCAAAGGGATTCAGACAGATTAAGTGAGTGGGCAAGAACATGGCAGATGGAGAGTAATGTAGAGTTATGTGTGAAGTTATCCACTTAGGTAGGAAAAATAGAAAAGCAGAATATTTTTTAAATGGCCAGAGATTGGTAAATGTTGGTAGTCAGAGGGACCTGGGTGTCCTTCATAGAATCATAGAAATTTACAGCACAGAAGGACCCATCGTGTCTGTGCCGGCCGAAAAAGAGCTATCCAACCGAATCCCACTTTCCAGCTCTTGGTCCGTAGCCTTGCAGGTTACGGCACTTCAAGTGCATACCCAAGTACTTTTTAATGTGATGAGCATTTCTGCCTCTACCACACTTTCAGTCAGTGAGTTCCAGATCCCCCCACCACCCTCTGGGTGAAAAAAGTTCTCCTCAACTCCCCTCTAATCCTTCTACCAATTATTTTAAAACTATGCCCCTCATTATTGGCCCCTCTGCTAAGGGAAATAGGTCCTTCCTATCCACTCTATCTAGGCCCCTCATAATTTTATACACCTCAATTAAATCTCCCCTCAGCCTCCTCTGTTCCAAAGAAAACAATTCCAGCCTATCCAATCTTTCCTCATATCTAAAATTCTCAAGTCCAAGCAACATCCTCGTAAATCTCTTCTGTACCCTCTCTAGTGCAATCACATCTTTCCTGTAATGTGGTGACCAGAACTGTACTCTAGCTGTGGCCTAAGTAGTGTTTTATACAGTTCAAGCATAACCTCCCTGTTCATATATTCTATGAGAAGTCGCACAAAACCAGGTTATAGTCCAACAGTTTTATTTAAAATTACGAGCTTTCGGAGCGCTGCTCCTTCTTCAGGTACAGGTACAGGTACAGGTACCTGTACCTGAAGAAGGAGCAGCGCTCCGAAAGCTCGTAATTTTAAATAAAACTGTTGGACTATAACCTGGTGTTGTGCGACTTCTCATTTTTGTCCACCCCAGTCCAACACCGGCATCTCCGCATCATGACATATATTCTATGCCTCGGCTAATAAAGGAAAGTATCCTGTATGCCTTCTTAACCACCTTATCTGCCTGTCCTGCTACCTTCAGGAATCTGTGGATATGCACTCCAAGGTCCCTCTGTTCCTCTACGCTTCTCAGTATCCTACCATTTATTGTGTATTCCCTTGCCTTGTTAGCCCTCCCCAAATGCATTATCTCACACTTCTCCGGATTGAATTCCATTTGCCACTTTTCTGCCCACCTAACCAGTCCATTGATATCTTCCTGCAGTCTACAGCTTTCTTCCTCACTATCAACTACATGGCCAATTTTTGTATTATCTGCGAACTTCTTAATCATGCCCCCTACATTGAAGTCTCAATCATTGGTATATACCACAAAAAGCAAGGGATCTAGTACTGAGCCCTGCGGAACCCCATTGGAAACAGCTTTCCAGTCAGAAAAACATCCGTTGACCATTACCCTTTGCTTCCTGCCACTGAGCCAATTTTGGATCCAACTTGCCACTTTCCCTTGGATCCCATGGGCTTTTACTTTTCTGACCAGTCTGCCATGTGGGGCCTTGTCAAAAGCCTTGCTAAAATCCATGTAGACTACATCAAACGCACTACCCTCATCAACCTTCCTTGTAACCTCCTCAAAAAATTCATTCAAGTTAGTCAGACACGACCTTCCCTTAACAAATCCATGCTGACTGTCCTTGATTAATCTGTGTCTTTCTAAATGACCATTAATACTGTCCCTCAGAATTTTTTCCAAAAATTTGCCAACCACCGAGGTTAGGCTAACTGGCCTGTAATTACTCGGTCTATCCCTTTCTCCCCTTTTAAACAATGATACAACATTAGCAGTCCTCCAGTCTTCCGGCACCACACCTGTAGCCAGAGAGGATTGAAAAATAATGGTCAGAGCCTCCGTTATTTCCTTGCTTGCTTCTCTTAACAGCCTGGGATACATTTCATCTGGGCCTAGCGATTTATCTACATTCAAAGATGCTAAACCCCATAATTCTTCCTCTCTCACTATGTTTATTTAATATTTCACACTCCTCCTCCTCAACTACAATGTCTGCAACGACCCTCTCTTTTGTGAAGACAGACGCAAAGTATTCATTAAGAACCATACCCACGTCTTCCGCCTCCACACACAGGTTACTTTTTTGGTCTCTAATAGGCCCTACTCTTTCTTTAGTTATTCTCTTGCTCTTTATGTATTTATAAAACATCTTTGGGTTTTCCTTGATTTTACTTGCCAATATTTTTTCATATACCCTCTTTAATTTCCTCATTTCCTTTTTAATTTCACCCCTGCACTTTCTGTACTCCTCTAGGCTTTCTGCAGTATTTAGCTCTCGGTATCTGACATAAGCTTCCCTTTTTTTTGCCTTATCCTACCTTGTATGCCCCTTGACATCCAGGAGGCTCTAGATTGGGGAGTCCCCCCTTTTTCTTTGTGGGAACATATTTGCTCTGAACCCTCATTATCTCCTCCTTGAAAGCCTCCAACTGCTCTGACAGTGATTTACTTCAAGTAGCTGTTTCCAGTCCACGTTTGTTAAATCACATCTCAGCTTAGTAAAATTGGCCTTTCCCCAGTCGAGAACTTTTACTCCTGATCTATCTTTGTCCTTTTCCATAACTATACTAAATCTAACTGAATTATCACTACCACCAAAATGCTCTCCCACTGATACGCCTTCCACCTGCCCAGCTTCATTCCCTAAAACTAAGCCCAGAACCGCCCCCTCTCTTGTTGGGCTTGCTACATACTGGCTAAAAAAGTTCGTCTGAACGCATTTTAAGAATTCTGCGCCCTCCATACCTTTTACACTGATTCTATCCAGTTAATATTAGGGTAGTTGAAATCCCCTGCTATTACTGCCCTATTGTTTTTGCACTTCTCAGAAATTTGCCTATATATTTGCTCTTCTATCTCCCTCTGACTATTTGGGGGTCTATAGTACAATCCTTGTACTGTACACAAATTACTGAAAGTTAGCATGCTGGTAGGAAAGCAAATGATAGGTTAGCCTTTATTGCAAAAGGATTGGAGTATAAGAGTAAAGAAGTCTGACTAGAATTATATAGCGCCTTGGAGAGGCCACACCTGGAATACTGTGTACAGTTTTGGTCTCCTTACCTAAGGAAGGATATACTTGCCTTAGAGGGAATGCAACGAAGATTCATTAGACTGATTCCTGGGATCGAGAGATTATCCTATGAGGAGAGATTCAATAGACTAGGTCTATATTCCCTACAGTTTAGAAGAATGAGAGGTGATCTCATTGAAATGTGTAAAATTCTTAAGGGGCTTGACAGGGTAGATGCAGGGAGGATGTTTCCCCTGGCTGGGGAGCATATAACTAGGTGGCATAGTCTCAGAATAAGGGGTCGGCCATTTCGGACTGAGATGAGGAGAAATTTCTTCAAAGGGTTGTGAATCTTTGGGATTCTCTACCCCAGAGAGCTGTGGATGCTCAATCGTGGAGTATATTCAAGACAGAAATCGATAGATTTTTAATACTAAGGGATATGGGGATAGTGTGGGAAGGTGGAGTTGAGGTAGAAGATCAGCCATGATCGTACTGAATGGCGGAGCAGGCTCGAGGGACCGAATGGCCGACTCCTGCTCCTATTTCATATGTTCTTATGTTTTGCTTCTCGTGCTGCCGGTGCACTGTTCAGACATGCCAACCCCACTGTCTCATAAATCAAGAGACAAACTCTTAAAAATCAAGAGATTTGGTATAAAATTCATGACTTGCTATTTTTATAAACATAAACCAATATAAATTGACGGTTTATAAACATCATTAGTGGCTTACTTAATCTCATACAACTCACAGCTCTTTACAAAAACTATATTACTGCATCTGAAAATGATGTACAATTTTTTTTTTTAATCCTACCCGTTATCACCACGTTGCTGTGCAACTCAGTTTAACGTTACGATGATTGCCCACTGTCCCTGTTCCATCTCCATCTGTTCCTGTTCCCACTGCTCCTGTTCCCACTGTCCTTGTTCCCACTGTTCCTGTTCCCTCTGCTCCTGTTCCCACTGTCCCTGTTCCCTCTGCTCCTGTTCCCTCTGTCCCTGTTCCCACTGCTCCTGTTCCCACTGTCCCTGTTCCCTCTGCTCCTGTTCCCTCTGTTCCTGTTCCCACTGTCCCTGTTCCCTCTGCTCCTGTTCCCACTGTCTCTGTTCCCTCTGCTGCTGTTCCCACTGTCCCTGTTCCCTCTGCTCCTGTTCCATCTGCTCTTGTTCCCTCTGTCTCTGTCCCTGTTCCCTCTGCTCCTGTTCCCACTGTCCCTGTTCTCCTCTGTTCCTGTTCCCACTGTCCCTGTTCCCTCTGCTCCTGTTCCCTCTGTCCCTGTTCCTTCTGCTCCTGTTCCCTCTGTCCCTGTTCCCTCTGCTCCTGTTCCCACTGTCCCTGTTCCCTCTGCTCCTGTTCCCTCTGTCCCTGTTCCTTCTGCTCCTGTTCCCTCTGTCCCTGTTCCCTCTGCTCCTGTTCCCACTGTCCCTGTTCCCTCTGCTCCTGTTCCCACTGTCCCTGTTCCCTCTGCTCCTATTCCCTCTGTTCCTGTTCCCTCTGTCCCTGTTCCTGTTCCCACTGCTCCTGTTCCCACTGTCCCTGTTCCCTCTGCTCCTGTTCCCACTGTCCCTGTTCCCTCTATCTCTGTTCCTGTTCCCACTGTTCCTGTTCCTTCTGCTCCTATTCCCTCTGTCCCTGTTCCCACTGCTCCTGTTCCCACTGTCCCTGTTCCCTCTGCTCCTGTTCCCTCTGTTCCTGTTCCCTCTGCTCCTGTTCCCACTGTCCCTGTTCCCACTGCTCCTGTTCCCACTGTCCCTGTTCTCTCTGCTCCTATTCCCTCTGTCCCTGTTCCCACTGTCCCTGTTCCCTCTGTTTCTGTTCCCACTGTTCCCATTCCTACTGTTCCTGTTCCCGCTGTTGCTGTTCCCGTTTCCACTGCTCCTGCTCCCTCTGTTCCCGTTCCCACTATCCCTGTTTCCACTGTTCCTCTTCCCACTATCCCTGTTTCCACTGTTCCCTCTGTTCCGGTTCCCACTATCCCTGTTTCCACTGTTCCGTTCCCTCTGTTCCTGTTCCCACTGTTCCTGTTCCCTCTGTTACAAAACAAAAGGATGCTGCTAATGTCACAGTAAAGGATGAGGTAGTAGAGAAATTGGATCGGATAAAAATAGATAAAGAGGATGTACTTAAAAGGTTGGCAGCACTCAAAGTAGTTAAGTCAGCCGGTCCAGATGGGATGCATCCTAAGTTGCTGAGGGGAAATTCCGGAGGTTCTGCCCACAATCTTCCAATCCTCTTTGGATATGGGAGTGGTGCCAGAGGACTGGAGTGTTGCAAATGTTACACCCTTGTTCAAAAAAGATGGATAAACCCCAGAAGTACAGGCCAGTCAGCCTAACGTCTGTGGTGAGGAAACTTTTAGAGCCAATAATCCGAGACAAAATGAATCACCACTTGGAAAGACCTGGGTTAATAAATGACAGCCGGCATGGATTTGTTAAAGGCAAATCGTGTCTGACAAACTTGATTGATTTCTTTGATGAAGTAACAGAAAGGGTGGATGAAGGTGTTGCGGTTGATGTGTATATGGACTTTCAAAAGGCGTTTGATAAAGTACCACATACTAGACTTGTTAGCAAAATTGAAGCCCATGGGATTGTAGGGGCAGTGGCTGTGTGGATACGAAATTGGCTAAGGGACAGAAAGCAGAGAGTAGTGGTGAACCGTTGTTTTTCCAGACAGGAGAGAAGTATATAATGGTGTCTCCCAGGGGACGGTACTAGGACCACTGCTCTTTTTGCTATATATTAATCACCTGGACTTGGGTATAAGGGCATAATTTCAACATTTGCAGATGACACGAAACTCAGAAACGTAGTAAACAATGATGACAATAGTAATAGAAGTGAGAAGTCGCACAACACCAGGTTATAGTCCAACAGTTTTATTTGAAATCACGTCAGGTGAAGAAGGAGCAGCTGCTCCGAAAGCTTGTGATTTCAAATAAAACTGTTGGACTATAACATGGTGTTGTGCGACTTCTCACTTTTGTCCACCCCAGTCGAACACTGGCATCTCCGCATAATAGTAATAGACTTCAGGAAGACATAGACAAACTGGTGAAATTGGCAGACACATGGCAGATGAAATTTAATGTAGGGAAGTGTGAAGTGATACATTCTGGAAGGAAAAATAAGGGGAGGTAATAGAAACTAAAGGGTAAAATTTTAAAGGGGGTGCAGAAACAGAGAGAGCTGGGGGTTTACGCACACAAATCTTTGAAGGTGGCAGGACAAGTTGGTAAGGCTGTTTAAAAAGCACATGGGATCCTTAGCTTTATAAATCAGTGGTTAGGCCTTAACTGGAGTATTATGTCCACATTTTAGGAAGGATGTCAAGGCCTTGGAGAGGTGATTTACTCGACTAGGATGGTACCAGGGATGAGGGACTTCAGTTATGTGGAGAGATTAGAGAAGCTGGTATTGTTCTCTTTAGAGCAGAGAAGGTTAAGGGGAGATTTAATAGAGGTGTTAAACATTTTGAAGGGGTTTGATGGAGTAGATAGGCAGAAACTGTTTCCACTGGCAGGAGGGTCAATAACCAGATTTAAGATAATTGGCAAAAGAACCAAAAATGAAGATAAATAGTTTTTTTACGCAGCAAGTTATGATGATCTGGAATGCACTACCTAAAAGGGTGGTGCAAGCAGATTCAATAGTAACTTTCAAAAGGGAACTGGATAAATAATTGAAAAGGAACATTTTGCAGGCCTATGGGGAAAGAGCAGGGGACTAATTGGATAGCACTTTCAAAGATCAAGCACAGGCAAGATGGCCCGAATGGCCTCCTTCTGTGCTGTATCATTCTATGATTCTAATCAGTCCCCTGATTTTCTCTCCACCATGTCAGGGGATACCCGGCCTCCGACTAGCCCTTCCACGTGTAGCAGATTGGACATTGGCAGAATGAGAATAATTGAAACTCTAGTCATCCACTCTGTTGGGCACTGCCTTTTATTTGCTGTAAATAAAATAAAAGGTCATATATACATATAACAAATATATAGCACGTAATTAATTAGAGCAGTACTGACTTATTTTTATTTATTTCATTTGTAAAAAGACACGTGAAGAATTAAGATTATACTGGTTTCTATGTAATATCAGAATTATACATCATTGGAGGTGTTTTTGTGTTTGTTAATATTTTATTCAGAAATATCTGTTAAACGAGGTGATGAGAAAAGGTTTCTCAAAATATACAAAAATCCTTCAGTTCTCCATGGGTCACAGAAATTACAGACATCTGTTTAAGTCCCTGACTGACCAGTTTGATGTATTGTGATAAACCTGAGGTCTGATTACTGCTGCTTGCAGTCACAGTTTGCTACAATTCTTTTGAAGAAAAACAATCATCATTCCAGGTAATGTCTGAGTCTTTATGAGATATTTTTTCATTTTTGAAACCAGGAGCAAGATCAAATACTTTTGTTTCAGTATCATTTATATGTTGACTGAACATGGGCGGTTTTATGTTGAGGTTACTTTGATAATTGGATGGGTCAAAAAGATCAGAGGCATCGCTGTTACAGTATGAAGGGCTACTTTCTTGAAGAGGCCTAAAAGGGTTGTTGCTAAATGATGTATTAGTATTGCACAGTCTGAAGGGACTGTTATTGCTTTGTGTCCCACATACACGGAAAGGATTCTGTCTGGGATTATTGTGGAACGGTCTCACAAGATTTTCCAAGCCCCGTGGAGGCGGGAGTGGTGGGAAAATTGCAGATTCAGGGGGCACGTACCCATCCCGCCCCCAACCCGCCTCCATGCCAATGTCCCAGGAGACGGGTACCCGACCTGTGCTGGGAGCCGCCTCCCCGAGGCGGGAAGGGGATTAGTGCCACATCAAAGGTTATTGCGGAAAATAAAAGCTCATGGTGTAGGGGGTAACATATTGGCATGGATAGAAGATTGGCTAGCAAACAGGAAACAGAGAGTAGGCATAAATGGGTCATTTTCTGATTGGCAAGATGTAACGAGTAGTGTGCCACAGGGATCAGTGCTGGGGCCTCAACTTTTTACAATTTATATAAATGATTTGGATGAAGGGACCAAAGGTATGGTTGCTAAATTTGCTGATGACACAAAGATAGGTAGGAAAGTAAATTGTGAAGAGGACATAAGGAGGCTACAAAGGGATATAGATAAGTTAAGTGAGTGGGCAAAGATCTGGCAAATGGAGTATAATGTGGGAAAATGTGAAGTTGTCCATTTTGGCAGGAAGAATAAAAAAGAAGCATATTATCTACATGTCTGGGCCTGTAAAGGGACAAGGAGGTGGGTTCGACCTCTGTAAAAGCAGTTTGGTTATTGCAGTTAATTGCACTGTCTGGGGAACCGGGATGACCCCACTCAAGCCCCAGCAGACATTAACATTTGAACAATAGACCCAGGGAAAGAGCAGTCCCACCCAAAATACAGGCCCCATCAAGACCGATTACAGGGCCCATCAGAAACATGCATAATAAAACCCACTCAGGACCATTCTATAGAAAAGACCGAGTCCAGCCTAGTAACCCAAAACACGAAATCAATCACCAGTGATCAACCAAGGAGATCGACAGGATGCAAGCCATCCCAAAAGCCATTTGACACTTACAGAGCAGTTACTGGTAACAGGCCCGCCAAAGTCAGACAATGAACTGAGTAGATTTGGCGGGTAGATAAGGCCACTTCAATTCCGTATAATTGAAGGCCCATTAAGCAGTCAGTGGTCATCAGAAGAAGAAGAAACCAGGAAGAAGACAAGCCGAGCTGGAAGCGAGTCGGCATCGCTCACCACTCAGAAACACCTGAGTCCAGCCCGCGAAGATACCACCTCGACGGACCTCCAACAACGGTCCCAACACAGTCACCCGGAGCAACAAGCAGCAACAAGTCACCGACGACTCCACGAGGTCGACCGACACAATAGAAAAGGCCTAAAACCATCGCGGAAACCAAAGGCCTCAAGTAACCAACAACCGCATATTACCCCCAACGGACCGGGTAATAGCAGGCCACCGCGACCAACAAAGACCAACTCAAGGAAGAAAACCCAAAGAACTGCAAAGTTTCCGCTCTACAATCTACTCCTGACTTACCCCTGGGTAAGATTTTCCCCAAAGACTCTAAACCCTACTGCTAAACCAAAGAAATTGGGTACTCACCAGATAGATTCAAAACGACATCCTACCGCATCAGCGGACTCGCGAAGACTGACCAGAGACCCAGGTGAAGTCCTCTACCGCGTACGGGGTACGGCAGACACTAACCGCCATAAACAGTGAACCCCAAAACTGCGATTTAGCCCAACTGTCAAAGGATTGGTGAACATTATCCCTGGTCCTTCAAAACCTAACTTAGCTAGTAAAGTGGGGTTGGGAGGGGTGAAGTATTGTTCTACTGTCATTTCGCTCGCTTGTACCGAAGTGTTCCCCACCTTTAGAGTATTAAGAGTGTTATTATTTGTGTCTTAGCTTTTAATAAAGATTGAAGTTCTTTTCACCGAACTCAGTTGTCTGCTGCACCTTTTGTCACAACCCCCAAATAAGTACAAGGTTTAGAACCAAGGGAGTGGGAGCAATTCGAACCGCTCAGAAGTCAGAGGTGAAGCTGACACAAACCACCACCCCCTACAGTTCCCTATCTGGGGACCATATATTAAATTGATTTTTGGAACAGGGAGATGGAATAGGGGCTTGCTCCGTCCACTCCACGCATCGACCCGATATTGCAGTGCCTCTGGGAACGGTGCACCTCCCTCTTGGGAGAATTTTAAATTAAAAACAGCTTCATTAAAAAGGTCGATTTTCTTCTTTTTATGCCACACTTCTTTTACTTTTCAATCAATGCACATGTCAATTTTTAGCTCACTTTATCATTTCTACATTACCACAACAAACAACATTTCAAAACCTCACGCATTCACAGCTACACCCAAACACAGCCTGCACATTAGCTCTCAAATTGGTTAAAAACGCAAAATGCTTGCAAAGCATGGTGGCCTCTGCTACCGCTCTCATCTGACAAATTTTCTTCTAAGGCAGTCCCTCGGAACCGAGGATGACTTGCTTACACATTAAAAATGAGTTCTCAGGTGACTGATGAGTCCAATGCGGGACCTACAGTCTCTGTCACAGGTGGGGCAGACGGTGGTTGAAGGTATGGGTTGGTGGGGTGCTTGGGTTGACGTGCGCTGCTTGCGCTTGGCTTCCGCTTGCTCCCGGCGAAGTGACTCGAGGTGTTCGGCGCCTTCCCGGATGCTTCTCCTCCACTTTGTGCGGTCTTGGGCCAGGGATTCCCAGGTGTCGGTGGGGATGTTGCACTTGTTCAAGGAGGCTTTGAGGGTGTCCTTGAAGCATTTCCTCTGCCCACCTGGGGCTCTCTTGCCGTATCGAAGCTCCGAGTAGAGTGCTTGTTTTGGGAGTCTCGTATTGGGCATTCGGACGATGTGACCCTTCCATCAGAGCTGATCAAGCGTGGTCAAAGCTTCGATGCTGGGGATGTTAGCCTGAGCGAGAACACTGATGTTGGTGCGCCTATCCTGCCAATGGATTTGCAGGATCTTGCGGAGACAGCGTTGGTGGTACCTATCCAGTGCTTTGAGGTGCCTGTTGTACATGGTCCATGTCTCTGAGGCATACAGGAGGGCGGGTATTACTACTGCTCTGTAGACCATGAGCTTGGTGCCGGGTTTGAAGTCCTGGTCTTCAAACACTCTCTTCCTCAGGCGACCGAAGGCTGCACTGGCACACTGAAGGTGGTGTTGGACTTCGTCATCGACGTCTGCCCTTGTTGACAGTTGGCTCCCAAGTTATGGAAAGTGATCCACGTTGCCCAAGGCCTTGTCATGTATTTTGATAATCGGTGGGCAGTACTGTGTGGCGGTGGCAGGTTGGTAGAGGACCTTTGTCTTACGGATGTTTAGTGTAAGGCCCATGCTCTCGTACACTTTGGTGAAGGTGTTAATGATGGTTTGGAGTTCGACCTCCGAGTGTGCGCAGACGCAAGCATCATCTGCTTACTGTAATTTGACGACAGAAGAAGGGACGACCTTGGATCTGGACTGAAGGCGACGGACATTGAACAGTTTCCCGTTTGTTCTGTAAATTAGCTCCACTCCAGCGGGGAGTTTACTGAGGGTGAGATGGAGCATTGCAGCAAGGAAGATTGAGAAGAGCGTTGGTGCGATGACACAGCCTAGCTTGACCCCGGTCCGTACGTGAATTGGGTCTGTGGTGGAACCGTTGGCAGGCGGAGGATGGTGACAAACTTTTGAGGGCAGCCGAATTTGAGGAGGACACTCCATAATCCCTCACGGTTGACAGTGTCGAAATGCTTTGTGAAGTGAAAGAAGGCCATGTACAGCGGTTGGTGCTGTTCCCTGCATTTCTCTTGTAATTGGCGCACGGTGAAGATCATGTCCATTGTGCCCTTTAGTGGGCGGAATCCGCATTGCAACTCTGGGAGGAGCTCTTCAGCCACTGGGAGAAGGCGATTGAGGAGGATTCTTGCGATGACTTTCCCTGTGGCAGACAGCAGGGAAACTCCTCTGTAATTACCGCAATCAGACTTGTCACCTTTCTTGAAGATGGTCACAATTACGGCGTCTCTGAGGTACCCTGGCATGCTCTCCTCCTTCCAGATAAGAGAAATGAGTTCATGAATTCGCGCCAGTAGTGCTTCTCCGCCATGCTTTAGTGCCTCGGCAGGGATTCGATCTGCTCCTGAGGCCTTGTTGTTCTTCAGTTGTCGGATGGCCTTTTCAACCTCATGCCGGGCTGGGGTTGTGCTGAGATGGTGGCGGGTAGCATGCTACGGGATTGTGTTGAGGACACTCGCGTCGAAGACAGAGTTTCGGTTAAGGAGATCTTCAAAGTGCTCGTTCCAGCGGTCACTGACTGCCTCTCTGTCCTTGATGAGTACCTCTCCATTCTTGGCCCGTAGTGGGGTAGGACCTTGGGTGCTTGGGCCGTAGGTGGTCTTGACTGCGCTAAATAATCCATGCACGTCATGGTTGTCGGCTAGCTGCTGGATCTCCTGCGCTTTCTCCACCCACCATCTGTTCTTTCGGTCGCGAGTTTTTTGTTCGACCTCGGCCTTCAGGCGTCTGTAAAGCTGCTTTCTTCCTCTCGAGTTCTGTTGCTGTTTCCAGATCAGGAATGCCATGCGCTTGCGGCTTATTAGCTCCTGGATCTCCTGGTTTTTCTCATCGAACCAGTCTTGGTGTTTCCTGGTCGAGTGACCGAGCTTCTCTTCACAGGTGCTGATTATGGAGGCCTTCAGTGCAGACCAGGCGCTGTGGACATTCTGTGTCTCTGCATCACTGGGAGTCGTCAGGTTATTTCTGAGGCGCAGGTTGAATAGGGCTTTCTTAGCGGGGTCTTTGAGTGCTCCAGCGTTTATTTTCCTGCAGTATTGTTTCTGTTGCCGCCGCTGTTTTGGGTCTACATTGATGGGGATGACAGAGCGGATTAGGTGGTGGTCTGTCCAGCAGTCGTCACCTCCTGTCATGGCGCGGGTGATGCGGACGTCCTTGCGGTCCCTCGCTCGGACGATGACGTAGTCCAGCAGGTGCCAGTGCTTGGAGCGAGGGTGCTGCCGTGAAGCCTTGTACTTGTCTCTCTGATGGAACAAGGTGTTGGTTATGACAAGGCCATGTTCTAAGCATTTCGTCAGGAGCAGGGTACCGTTGGAGTTGGCTTTCCCTAACCCCTCTTTGCCGATCACACCTCCCCAGAGGTCTGGGTCCTTTCCAACTCTGGCGTTAAAGTTGCCAAGGAGGATCAGCTTGTCGCCCGTTGGGACTCGGGACAGGGATTGTTTGAGGCTGGAGTAGAATTCCTATTTGGACTCGTCTGTGGCTTCCAGTGTTGGGGCGTATGCACTGATGACCGTAGCGCACTGGATCCGGGCTAGAGTGAGCCGAAGAGTCATGAGGCGCTCGTTTTTACCGCATGGGGAGTCTCTGAGACGTTCAACTAGTTCATTTTTTATGGCGAAGCCTATCCCATGGAGACGGCGTTCTTCTTCAGGTTTGCCTTTCTAGAAGAAGGTGTAGCCACCACCTTGCTCCTTTAGCTGGCCTTCCCCTGCCCGCCGGGTCTCACTTAGGGCGGCGATGTCAATGTTGAAACGTCTGAGCTCCCGGGCAACGATAGCAGTAGTCTGTCACTATTGGGGTTGTCCATGAGGGCCCTGACGTTCCAGGTCCCGAACTTCATTTTAAAGGGTGGAAGATGCCTGTGCGTGAATTCTTCTAACGTGGGGTGGCCGTTGCACACCAGCTACCACACGGGCTTGACAGAGCAAGGTCTTGGTCCAATGGCAAGGGGATCCAAGACGATTGGAGACCAGGCTCTGCTACAACGGCCTAGCACACACAGACAAACATACTGCTGCTGTCCTCCTCCCTCCTTCCCGCAGGTCCTCTCTGCCTGGGTTTCGTAGGATGCATTAGCCAAGGCAAGTATACTGGGCTGGCAGCTCCCTAGGGAGCTCCTTTGCCATCCTTGGCCATCCTTTGCTCTTTCTCCCCCAGTCTCCTCTCTTCTGCTGTTTAAGTTCCCCTGGCTCTAATAGTGGGCATGATGCGGAGATGCCGGTGTTGGACTGGGGTGGACAAAATTGAGAGGTCGCACAACACCAGGTTATAGTCCAACAGTTTTATTTGAAATCACAAGCTTTCGGAACTATCGCTCCTTCCTCAGGTGAAGTAAATTGGATACAGAATCGTCAGAGCATATATAGATGGAAAAAAAAGCATGTGTACTTTACAATTGCAGACCAATAAATTATCTGTAGTCCTTTCGGGATCTTGTCTGCTTTCTTGCATCTCTGTAGATACTTGATGTCGGTGTCGATATGCGCGATCTTCTTGGCGATTCTCTCCACTTTGAGCCGGCAGTTTGTGGTGTCGATAGTGGTCATGATAGCGCATATCGACACCGACATCAAGTATCTACAGAGATGCAAGAAAGCAGACAAGATCCCGAAAGGACTACAGATAATTTATTGGTCTGCAATTGTAAAGTACACATGCTTTTTTTTCCATCTATATATGCTCTGACGATTCTGTATCCAATTTACTTCACCTGAGGAAGGAGCGATAGTTCCGAAAGCTTGTGATTTCAAATAAAACTGTTGGACTATAACCTGGTGTTGTGCGACCTCTCAATTTTGTCCACCCCAGTCCAACACCGGCATCTCCGCATCATGACCACTATCGACACCACAAACTGCCGGCTCAAAGTGGAGAGAATCGCCAAGAAGATCGCGCATATCGACACCGACATCAAGTATCTACAGAGATGCAAGAAAGCAGACAAGATCCCGAAAGGACTACAGATAATTTATTGGTCTGCAATTGTAAAGTACACATGCTTTTTTTTCCATCTATATATGCTCTGACGATTCTGTATCCAATTTACTTCACCTGAGGAAGGAGCGATAGTTCTAATAGTGGGTGCATTTTATCCCTAACTGCAAGTTCAAGCTGCAAGGTTAAAGTTACCTGAGCCCACTGCCCATCCCCCGACCATGCCTGTTCTTTCTTCTCATCAGTGAGCACTGGCTCGTCACTTAAACTTAGCTTCCAAATTCCCAGACCGCTCTGC
>CM059436.1:65018506-65054275 GCA_030390025.1 Squalus acanthias | reverse complement strand
ACCCAAGGTCCTACCCCACTGTGGGCCAAGAATGGAGAGGTACTCATCAAGGAAAGAGAGGCAGTCAGTGCCCGCTGGAAGGAGCACTTCGAAGATCTCCTTAACCGAAACTCTGTCTTCGACGCGAGTGTCCTCAACACCGTCCCGCAGCATGCTACCCGCCACCATCTCAGCACAACTCCAGCCCGGCATGAGGTTGAAAAGGCCATCCGACAACTGAAGAACAACAAGGCCTCAGGAGCAGATGGAATCCCTGCCGGAGAAGCACTACTGGCGCGAATTCATTAACTCATTTCTCTTATCTGGAAGGAGGAGAGCATGCCAGGGGATCTCAGAGACGCCGTAATTGTGACCATCTTCAAGAAAGGTGACAAGTCCGATTGCGGTAATTACAGAGGAGTGTCCCTGCTGTCTGCCACAGGGAAAGTCTTCGCAAGAATCCTCCTCAATTGCCTTCCCCCAGTGGCTGAAGAGCTCCTCCCAGAGTTGCAATGCGGATTCCGCCCACTAAAGGGCACAATGGACATGATTTTCACCGCGCGCCAATTACAAGAGAAATGCAGGGAACAGCACCAACCGTTGTACATCGCCTTCTTCGACCTCACAAAGGCCTTTGACACTGTCAACCGGATCTGGGGGAGGTGGGACCAGTACAAATTGGACGGTTTGCACCTGGGCAGGGCCGGGACTGATGTCCTAGGGAGAGTGTTTGCTAGTGCTCTGGGGGAGGGTTAAAACTAAAATTGTAGGGGGTTGGGAACCTGAGCAGGGAGACAGAGGAAAGCGAAACAAGGATAGAAGCAAAAGACAGGAAGGAGAAAAGCAAAGGTGACAGTCAGAGAAATCAAGAGTTTAAATCAAACATGGCCACAGTAAATAATAATTCTAAAAGGTCTAAAAGTGTTAAAAAAACAAGCCTGCAGGCTTTATGTCTTAATGCGAGGAGCATTCGTAATAAGGTGGATGAATTAGCTGCGCTAATAGAGGTAAACGGATGTGATATGATTGGGATTACGGAGACATGGCTCCAGGGTGACCAAGGCTGGGAATTCAACATCCAGGGGTATTCAATATTCAGGAAAGACAGGCAAAAATGAAAAGGAGGTGGGGTAGCATTGCTTGTTAAAGAGGGGATTAACACAATTGTAAAGAAGGATATTAGCTCTGATGATGTGGAATCCGTATGGGTAGAACTGAGAAATACCAAGGGGCAGAAAACGTTAGTGGGAGTGGTATACAGACCACCAAACAGTCATGCAGAGGTTGGGGATGGCATTAAACAGGAAATTAGAGACGCGTGCAATAAGGGCACAGCAGTTATCATGGGTGACTTTAATCTACATATAGATTGGGCTAACCAAATTAGTAACAATACTGTGGAGGAGGAATTCCTGGAGTGGATACGGGATGGTTTCCTGGACCAATATGTCGAGGAACCAACTAGAGACCAGGCCATCTTAGACTGGGTATTATGTAACGAGAAAGGATTAATTAGCAATCTTGTTGTCCGGGGCCACTTGGGGCGGAGCGATCATAATATGATAGAATTCTTCATTAAGATGGAGAATGAAATAGTTGACTCAGAGACTATGGTCCTGAATTTAAATAAAGGAAACTACGATGGTATGAGGCGTGAGTTGGGTAGGATAGATGGATAGGCAATGGCAAACATTCAAAGATCGCATGGATGAACTACAGAATTTGTTCATCCCTGTCTGGCATAAAAATAAAACAAAAAAGGTGACTCAACCATGGCTGACAAGGGAAATCAGGGATAGCATAAGATCCAAGGAGAGGACATATAAATTGGCCAGAAAAAGCAGTAAACCTGTGGATTGGGAGCAGTTTAGGATTCAGCAAAGGAGGACAAAGGGATTAATTAAGAGGGGGAAAATAGAGTACGAGCGTAAGCTTGCAGGGAACATAAAAACTGACTGTAAAAGCTTTTATAAATATGTGAAGAGAAAAAGATTGTTGAAGTCAAGCATAGGTTCCTTGCAGTCAGAATCAGGGGAATTTATAATGGGGAACAAAGAAATGGCAGACCAATTAAATACATACTTTGGCTCTGTCTTCACAAAGGAGGACACAAATAACCTCCCAGAGATGTCGGGGAACATAGGGTCTAATGAGAGGGAGGAACTGAATGAAATCAGTATTTGTAGGGAAATGGTGTTCGGGAAATTGACGGCATTAAAGGCCGATAAATCTTCAGGGCCTGATAATCTACATCCTAGGGTACTTAAGGAAGTGGCCCTAGAAATAGTAGATGCATTGCTGGTCATCTTCCAAAATTCTATAGACTCTGGAACAGTTCCCATGGATTGGAGGGTAGCTAATGTTACCCCACTGTTCAAAAAAGGTGGTAAAGAAACAACGGGGAATTATAGACCGGTAAGCCTGACATCGGTAGTGGGGAAAATGCTAGAGTCCATTATAAAAGATGTAATAGCAGAGCACTTGGAAAACAGTGACAGGATTGGACAAAGTCAACATGGATTTACAAAAGGTAAATCGTGCTTGACTAATCTACTGGAATTTTTTGTGGATGTAACTGATAGAATAGATAAGGGAGAACCAGTGGATGTGGTGTATTTGGACTTTCAGAAGGCTTTCGATAAGGTCCCGCATAAGAGATTAGCGTGTAAAGTTAAGGCACATGGGATTGGGGGCAAGGTACTTACTTGGATAGAGAACTGGTTGGCAGACAGGAAGCAAAGAGTTGGAATAAACGGGTCTTTTTCCGAGTGGCAGGCAGTGACTAGTGGGGTTCCGCAGGGATCGGTGCTAGGACCCCAGCTATTCACAATATATATTAATGATCCAGATGAGGGAACTAGATGTAATATCTCCAAGTTTGCAGATGACACAAAGCTGGGTGGGCGTGTGTGCTGCGAGGAGGATGCCGAGAAACTCCAGTATGATTTGGACAGGTTGGGTGATTGGGCAGAAGCATGGCAGATGCAGTATAATGTGGATAAATGCGAGGTTATCCACTTTGGTGGCAAAAACAGAAAGGCAGATTATTATCTGAACGGCAATAGATTGGGAGAAGGGGAAGTGCAACAAGACCTGGGTGTCCTTGTGCACCAGTCGCTGAAGGTAAGCATGCAGGTACAGCAGGCGGTTAAGAAGGCAAATGGTATGTTGGACTTCGGAGCGAGAGGGTTTGAGTACAGGAACAAGGATGTCTTGCTGTAGCTGTACAGGGCCTTGGTGAGACCACACCTTGAGTATTGTGTGCAGTTTTGGTCGCCTTATCTGAGGAAGGATGTTCTTGCCATGGAGGGTGTGCAGCGAAGATTCACCAGACTGATACCTGGGATGGCAGGAATGACGTACGAGGAGAGATTGGGTCGATTGGGCTTATACTCGCTGGAGTTTAGAAGAATGAGAGGGGATCTCATTGAAACTTATAAAATTCGAACAGGGCTAGACAGACTGGATGCAGGAAGGATGTTCACGATGGTGGGTGAGTCCTGAACAAGAGGTCACAGTCTAAAGCTAAGGGGTAAGCCATTTAGGACAGAGATGAGGAGGAATTTCTTCACCCAGAGAGTGGTGAACCTGTGGAATTCTCTACCACAGAAGGCAGTTGAGGCCAAGTCAGTAAATTTTTCCAAGAAGGAGTTAGATATATTTCTTAAGGCTAAAGGTATCAAGGGGTATGGGGAGAAGGCAGGGACAGGGTACTGAGTTTGGATGATCAGCCATGATCTCATCGAATGGCGGAGAAGGCTCGAGAGGCCGAATGGCCTACTCCTGCTCCTATCTTCTATATTTCTATGTGAGGGATTATGGAGTGTCCTCCTCAAATTCGGCTGCCCTCAAAAGTTTGTCACCATCCTCCTCCTGCCAACGGTTCCACCACAGACCCAATTCACGTACGGACCGGGGTCAAGCAAGGCTGTGTCATCGCAGCAACGCTCTTCTTGATCTTCCTTGATGCAATGCTCCATCTCACCCTCAGTAAGCTCCCCGCTGGAGTGGAGTAATTTACAGAATAAACAGGAAACTGTTCAACGTCCGTCGCCTCCAGTCCAGATCCAAGGTCGTCCCATCATCTGTCGTCGAATTACATTATACAGACGACGCTTGCGTCTGTGCACACTCGGAGGTCGAACTTCAAACCATCATTAACACCTTTACCGAAGCATACGAGAGCATGGACCTTACACTAAACATCCGTAAGACAAAGGTCCTCTACCAACCTGCCCCCGCCACACAGTACTGCCCACCGATTATCAAAATACATGACAAGGCCTTGGGCAACGCGGATCGCTTTCCATACCTCGGGAGCCTACTGTCAACAAGGGCAGACGTCGATGACGAAGTCCAACACCGACCGCCTTCAGTGTGCCAGTGCAGCCTTCGGTCGCCTGAGGATGAGAGTGTTTGAAGACCAGGACCTCAAACCCGGCACCAAGCTCATGGTCTACAGAGCAGTAGTAAAACCCGCCCTCCTGTATGCCTCAGAGACATGGACCATGTACAGCAGGCACCTCAAAGCACTGGAGAGGTACCACCAACGCTGCCTCCGCAAGATCCTGCAAATCTGTTGGCAGGATAGGCGCACCAACGTCAGTGTTCTCGCTCAGGCCAACATCCCCAGCATCGAAGCTTTGACCACGCTTGATCAGCTCCGATGGAAGGGTCGCATCGTCCGCATGCCCAATCCGAGACTCCCAAAACAAGCGCTCTACTCGGAACTCCGATACGGCAAGAGAGCCCCAGGTGGGCAGAGGAAACACTTCAAGCACACCCTCAAAGCCTCCTTGAAAAAGTGCAACATCCCCACCGACACCTGGGAATCCCTGGCCCAAGACCGCACAAAGTGGAGGAGAAGCATCCGGGAAGGCACCGAACACCTCGAGTCACTTCTCCGGGAGCAAGCGGAAGCCAAGCGCAAGGAGCGCACGTCAACCCAAGCACCCCACCAACCCGCCCATTCAACCACCGTCTGCCCCACCTGTGACAGAGACTGTAGGTCCCGCATTGGACTCATCAGTCACCTGAGAACTCATTTTTAATGTGGAAGCAAGTCATCCTTGGTTCCGAGGGACTGCCTAAGAAGAAGATTTGTCAGATCAGAGCGGTAGCAGAGGCCACCATGCTTTGCAAATATTTTGCGTTTTTAACCAATTTGAGAGCGAATGTGCAGGCTGTGTTTGGGTGTAGCTGTGAGTGCGTGAGGTTTTGAAATGTTTTTTTGTCGTGGTAATGTAGAAATGATAAAGTGAGCTAAAAATTGACATGTGCATTGATCGAAAAGTAAAAGAAATGTGGCATAAAAAGAAGAAAATCGACCTTTTTAATGAAGTTGTTTTTAATTAAAAATTCTCCCGAGAGGGAGGTGCACCGTTCCCAGAGGCACTGCAATACCGGGTCGATGCGTGGAGTGGAGGGAGCAAGCCCCTATTCCATCTCCCTGTTCCAAAAATCAATTTAATATATGGTCCCCAGATAGGGGACGTATCAGATATTAAACTGATAAGAGCAGATTTAAAAAAAAAATACTTTATTGATAATTTTTTTTTGTTCACATACATGACAATACAGTCCACATCTGGGACAATATAAATTAACTGCGGTACATGGCACTCAATTTACAGAGACATGTTACAATACATTTTCATTGCACATTTTATAAGTCATGCAGCCCAAGGGGTCAAGATACATTTCAATACTTGTCAAAATACATTACACTACAATCCACCAATCATGTTACATATGGCAAAATACAGATGAATGCGGTACATGGTACTCCATTCACAATCAACAGATTACAAGTGTATTTACAATTAAAACACTTGTACTTCATACGGCCCGAGGGGGGTTTTTATACGGATTTCAGCCCCTCGGTCTACACTGGCGGGAGGGCCTTAAACTGTGGCCCTTCCCCATCGTGCCTTGGCGGCGGCGGCACCAACCTTTAGTGCGTCCCTCAGCACGTACTCCTGGACCTTGGAATGTGCCAGTCTGCAACACTCGGTCGTGGACAACTCCTTGCTCTGGAAGACCAGCAAGTTCCGGGCAGACCAAAGGCCGTCTTTCACCGAGTTGATGATCTTCCAGCAGCAGTTGATGTATGTCTCGGTGTGCGTCCCTGGGAACAGTCCGTAGAGCACAGAGTCCTGTGTTACGGAGCTGCTCGGGATGAACCTCGACAAAGACCACTGCATCTCTTTCCAGACTTTCTTTGCAAAGGCACATTCCAGAAGGAGATGGATGACGGTCTCGTCCCAGGCGCAGCCTCCTCGGGGACAGCGTGCGGTGGAGCTGAGACGTCGGGAGTGCATGAAGGATCTGACGGGGAGGGCCCTTCTCACCACCAGCCAAGCTACGTCTTGGTGCTTGTTTGTGAGCTCTGGCGATGAGGCTCTCTGCCAAATGACTTCGACAGTCTGCTCGGGGAACCATCCGACAGGATCCACCATCTCCTTTTCCCGTAGGGTCTCGAGGACGTTACGTGCTGACCACTGTTTTATGGCCTTGTGGTCGACGGTGTTTCCCTTTACAAACTTTTCCACGAAGGACAGGAGGTCCGGCACGGTCCAACTGGATGGAGCGTTCCGCGGCAGCGTGGCCAGGTTTTGGGGATCTGCAAATTTTGGAAACCTTACAGACTCGCATACCACACGGGGTGTTGCTGTCCTGCTGCTCAAGGTCCACTGCCTCGCTGCTATATGCTTGCTTCGCTGGCCATGGATTTTGCCCCGCTCCATTCTGCTTTCAGAACTTGCCCTGCGCTGGATGGACTGGCTCCTCGGCTCCTCCTGCAGCTCTCGGTGTTGTGTGCTCCTCGTTGCCTAACAGCTGTTCTTCGGCCCATCTTCATCTGCACTGAACTGTTGGTTTTACCCTTCACCTCCCCTGGATCCCTAATCTTTGCAGTTCTTAGTCCCTGGGTTTCACGCCCACTGCTCCATGCTTCTCCACTATCCTAGCAGGTCCGCTGTTAAGACCTGAGGTCACTCTACACTTCCGCTGGACCCCAGGATCAACCTCCGCCGGTCAATTTTCCTTTCCTCTTTGGCTTTATGAATCCATTGGAGTTTCCGGCTTCGACTCCTGCAGCACAGCAGCTGATTCTCTGCTCCTCCGACAGCTCCTCAATCCAACATCTCTCCTCTGGTGACTCCGAACCTCTCTCCTTCTCCAAGCTGCCTCCACCCTGTCTACAACTGAACTTCAGCCCATCGTAAGCTCCTGGCCCTCAGACTTTAAAGTGGGGTATGGCTAGTGAGTTCTTGTTGGGCCTTGTTTGTACCTTTTGTTAGAAATTGGACCTTCACTTTCCAAACCGTCATTCTGGTTTGAATCGAAATTTTCAATTGATCCATTTTCGGGATGTAACATGCACCAATCAGCTTATCATGCTTCGCAATTGCTAACCCGTCTCCTAAACTCCTTGGGAATCTTAGCTGAGCAAATCATTCTGCCTGAGGTGGGCCTAGTCATGTCCAATCTTCCCTGTAAGCTACGCTTGTTCTGCGCGGCCTGTATCTTTTAATGCGTGGTGCCATGTACAGGGAGGCCTTAACCTGAGTGCCTCCGCTGCCTGGGATCGTCACCCCTCTTATGCCCGTATCCCTCCTGATGGACTCGGCAAAAGGTTCGATACAACACACGAACAAGACAGAGGAGAGAGGACAGTCTTGCCTGACTCCAGATTTGATCGGAAAGCTTTCTGATTCCCACCCGTTGATTAGAACTGCGTTACTGATGTCTGTGTAGAGCAGTTGGATCCAATTGCGGATTCCCTCCCCAAAGCCCATTTTGGAGAGCACTTCCATCATGTACGTGTGTGATATTCTGTCGAAAGCCTTCTCCTGGTCCAAGCTGATTAAGCAGGTGTCCACCCTCCTGTCCCGCACGTAGGCGATCGTATCCCTGAGTAGCGCGAGGCTATCAGAGATTTTCCTGCCGGGGACGGCGCAGGTCTGATCCGGGTGGATCACCAGCTCCAGAGCAGACTTGACCCTGTTGGCGATGACCTTGGACAGAATCTTGTAGTCCACATTAAGCAGCGAAATGGGCCGCCAGTTTCTAATTTCTTCCCTCTCCCCCTTCTGCTTGTAGATGAGGGTGATGATGCCTTTCCTCATGGATTCTGACATGCTGCCGGCCAGAAGCATGTACACTTCCAGCAGGTCTGGGCCCATCCAGTCCCACAGAGCCGAATACAACTCGACCGGTAAGCCGTCGCTTCCGGGAGATTTACTCGTCTCGAAGGACCGGACGGCCTTCGTCAGCTCGTCCAGAGTTAGCGGGTGAGCAGAGCAGCGGCAGCAGCAGCAGCTTTCTGCTTTAAAATGTTGCTGAAAGACAAGTTGTGAGCTGTATTTGCAAGTGAAATGACTTTTGGTATTTGTAATGTAGAGTGTCAGCTGAGAGTGTGAGCGTAGCAGCATCTGAGCAGCATGCAAGGTTTGTGAGCATTTAGTGGTTTAAAATTTGAGAGCGAATGTAGAGAGCGGTCGGTGGCCTGTGTTTGTTTTGAAGTTGTTCCTTGGTGTATTATATTTTGAAATGTAGACGTGGTGGTGGGGGAAAAAAGTAAAGAAAAGAAAGTGTATGTTTTTGATGAAGCTGTTTTTAAGTTTTGCAAATCTCCCGAGAGGGAGGTGCACCGTTCCCAGAGGCACTGCAATACCAGGTCGATGCGTGGAGTGGACGGAGCAAGCCCCTATTCCATCTCCCTGTTCCAAAAATCAATTTAATATATGGTCCCCAGATAGGGGACGTATCAGATATTAAACTGATAAGAACAGATTTTTTTTTTTTTATTTCAAAATATACTTTATTCATAAAAAATTTTTGTTCACATACATGACAATACAGTCCACATCTGGTACAATACAAATTCACTGCGGTACATGGCACTCAATTTACAGAGACACGTTACTATACATTTTCATAATACATTTTCAAAGTCATACAGCCTGAGGGATCAAGACACATTTCAATACTTGTGAAAATACATTTCACTACAATCCACCAATCATGTTACATGTGGCATAATACAGATCAATGCGATACATGGTACTCCATTCACAATCAACAGATTACAAGTGCATTTACAATTAAAACACTTGTACTTCATACGGCCCGAGGGGGTTTTTATACGGATTTCAGCCCCTCGGTGTACACTGGCGGGAGGGCCTTAAACTGTGGCCCTTCCCCATCGTGCCTTGGCGGCGGCGGCACCAACCTTTAGTGCGTCCCTCAGCACGTACTCCTTGACCTTGGAATGTGCCAGTCTGCAACACTCGGTCGTGGACAACTCTTTGCTCTGGAAGACCATATTTTGAAATGTAGACGTGGTGGTGGGGGAAAAAAGTAAAGAAAAGAAAGTGTATGATTTTGATGAAGCTGTTTTTAATTTTTGCAAATCTCCCGAGAGGGAGGTGCACCGTTCCCAGAGGCACTGCAATACCAGGTCGATGCGTGGAGTGGACGGAGCAAGCCCCTATTCCATCTCCCTGTTCCAAATTTCCTCTTAGCCTTCTCTGCTCCAAGGAGAATAATCCCATCTTCTCCAGCCCAGCCACATAACTGTATTCCCACATCCCTGGAACCATTCTAGTGAAACTCTCCTGCACCCTCTCCAAAGCCATAACGTCCTTTCTAAAGTGTGGTGCCCAGAATTGGACACAATACTCCAGCTTTAGCCGAACTAGTGTTCTAGCACTGAACCCTGGGGAACACCACTGTATACCTCCCTCCAGTCTGAAAAACAGCCATTCACCACAACTCTCTTGTTTTCTGTTCCTTAGCCAACTTTGTATCCGTACTGATCCTGACCCTTTCATCCCTTGGGCTTCAGTTTTGCTAACAAGCCTAATATGTGGTACTTTATCAAACGCCTTTTGAAAGTCCATATACTCAACATCAGCTGATGTTTCTAAAAGCTTCCCCACCACCGATGTTAAACTGACTGGCCTGTAATTGCCAGCTTTATCCTTCTCCCCTTTTTAGAACAAGGGTGTAACATTTACAATCCTCAAGTCCTCTGGCACCACCCCTGTATCCAAGGAGGATTGGAAGATTGTAGCCAGCAGCTCCGCAATTTCTACCCTTACTTCCCTCAGCAACCTAGGATGTATCACAACGGCACTGGGTGACTTATCCACCAAAAGTACTACCAGCCTTTGTAGTAGCTCCTCTTTGTCTATTTTTATATCATCCAGTATCCCGACAACCTCATCGTTTACCGTAGATGTGGCAAAGTCCTCTTCCTTGGTAAATATACTTCCATCAACCAGCACAATCGGCCAGAGTGATAGAAAGTCAGGGCTCGATTTTGACAAGCACGAGGAGGCGGGTTTGGAGGCATGTGAGGTGGTAAAATCGCCAAAAATGGCGGGCGGGCCCGATCCCGCCTCCGGACAATTTTCCCAAACGCGTGTTTTCTGACCCCCTTTCCATCCCGCCTCCAAGAGGCGGGATAGGCCCTCAAGGCCCTTAACAACCACTTAATTGCCTCTATTATCCCATTTTGAGAGGCCTTTCCAATTTTTAGACATTTCCCACATCCTACACGCCTCCTCTGGAAGACGCCAGGTAATCCTGGCGGCCTCACAATCGGATTGCTTACCAACAGCTGCAGCTCCACCATTAAAAAGGAGTTTTTACCAATGATCATTTGCAGGTGGTAGAACTTTGTTGTCTCAGGCCTGAGCGAACTTTTAGCAGGCCTACTCATTGTTGTGGAAGTTTGGAGCCTGACACCCATCTCCAGTGTGACCTCCTGGGAAATCCCTCTCCCCACCTTGACTGAGCACTTCCTCAACTGAGGCATATACCAGAAGCATGGCGACCATTTAATTCCTTTCCTCCTGGACATCAGATTCGGATGAAGACCAGCCGCGGCAGCAGCAGAACCATGAACAACAGCAGCACCAACACCAGGAGCATCAACAGGAGCGCCAAGCTGCTAGTCACCCACCTGAAGCTGCACAGGCCAGAAGGCGCCAGCGCGCGACAATATTGCTGCCCGGGATGCAAGGGACGCACTCATCTTGGCCAGATTTGGTGAGCCTGCACAATCAAAAACTTTTATCTCGCACCTTCTTACCAGAGCATCCACAATGGACAAGAACCTGAGGATTCTTATCACTCTGACCACCATACTGACAGTTGCAAGGCGCCCTAAGCCCTCAATGTGAAAGTCCCATTTGTGAAATGACACTGGCCACAACTTCAACAGTTTGCCATCAAATCTGTTTATAATACAATGACAATGATGGCTGGTCCAAAAACAAAACATCACAGCACCCAAGTGACTACCCTTGTGACTACTTGTGCTTTATCTTCCTCTTGCGCGTGCTCCTACGTGGTGCTTCCCCTGTGGCTTCAGCAGATTGGAGGCCCCTTGCTCACTTTCTTGCTGCTCCTGTGTCGACGCCTTTGGCGGGCGTCCTCTGGGGTGGCGAACCTGTGCGGGCTCGCCAACAGTCTGCTGCTCCTGCGTCTGTGCAGGGGCTGAGACGCCCATCTCATTTGGGTGAGGACTCTGGTGGGGCTCTGACCAGGGGCTCTGCAGTGGCATGGTCGTGTGAGCGCTAGGAGAGGAGCCCCCACTTCCTTGTTCTCTGCCACCAACATCCCTCTCATGGGTCAGCCCCACTTCAGAGCTAGCAAGTGGCTTGACAGCACCTTGCTGTACTTCAGGGGGGCCATGAGGACCCATTTCTGCACTGGAAGTCCTACTCCAGCGGACTTCCATGAAGGTCCGGTTTGTATGCTCAACAGCTGACCATCGCTCCTCAAGAGATGTCATTCTAGTCTGAACAATGACCATGTTTTCCATACCCTGGCGACTAAGCTCCTCCATGGCCGTAGCCATCCTCTCCTCTACGGTAGCCAGCCTTACCACGGAGTTAGCCATCCTTTCCACGGACGTTGCCATCCTTTCCGCGGTGATGCGTTTATGCGCCAATGCCTCCACAAAGGCTCTGCTCATGTTCGTGATAGACTGCTCCATTCGCTCCACACTCGCAGCGACCTTGGAGACAAAACCTGCCAGAGACTCCTGCACCTGTTCCTGGAGTTCCAGCACCGCTCTCCTTCTGGATGGACCCGGAGGCACAGGGTCGACATGCAGCTGAGCCGAGCTGGCAGAGTGCTGCGACCTCCGACGAGGACTCTCCACTGCTGACCCTGTCTCCACCATCTGCTGATGCTCACTTGTGAGCTGTGATACACCAGGTGCCAACACTACTCTATCTCGCGAAGGTCCCTCCGAGGTGCGAGTGTCTGCGCTGGTGCTGGGTGAGCTGAATTCTGCTGATGCTGCACCCTCAGAGGTTGCAGCTTCCTCTGAGGAGTCTGGAAGCTCAGGCTCTTCCTCATGGACAGTGGGGACGGGGGCTTTCGATGGTCCTGTGGGGGAGTAAAGGAAAGATTTAGAGATGTGAAGTCAAGGTTACATGCATATTGAATAGTGCAGATGATCATAAGTCAATCTGTTAGAGCATCAGATTCAATATCAGTGACTCATGCAATGTCAATGTGAGTGATAAGAACATAAGAAATAGGAGCAGGAGTAGGCCACTCGGCCCTTCGAGCCTGCTCCGCCATTCAATGAGATCATGGCTGATCTTCTGCCTGAACTCCATTCACCGGCCCTATCGCCATATCCCTTGATGCCCTTACTAGTCAGAAATCTATCGACTTCTGTTTTGAATATACCCAATGACTGAGCCTCCACAGCCCTCTGGGGTAGAGAATTCCAAAGATTCACCACCCTCTGTGTGAAGAAATTTCTCCTCATCTCAGTCCTGAATGGCCTACCCTTTATCCTGAGGCTGTGGCCCCTGGTTCTAGACTCCCCAGCCAAGGGAAACATTCTCCCAGCATCCACCCTATCAAACCCTGTAATAATTTTGTATGCTTCAATGAGATCCCCTCTCATTCTTCTGAATTCAAGAGAATTCAGGCCTAGTTTACTCAATCTCTTCTCATACAACAGTCTCGCCATCCCAGGAATCAATCTCGTGAACCTTCGTTGCACTCCCTCTATGGCAAGTATATCCTTCCTTAGGTAAGGAGACCAAAATTATACACAGTACTCCAGGTGTGGTCTCACCAAGGCCCTATATAATTGGAGTAAGACTTCTTTACTCCTGTACTCAAATCCTCTTGTAATGAAGGCCAGCATACCATTTGCCTTCCTAATGGCTTGCTGTTACTGCACATTCACTTTCAGTGACTCATGTACAAGGACACCCAGGTCCCTTTGAGCATCTGCATTCCCCAATCTTTCACCATTTAGGAAATACTCTGCCTTTCTGTTTTTGCTACCAAAGTGGATAACTTCACATTTATCCACATTATATTCCATCTGCCATGTTCTCGCCCACTCACTGAGCCTGTCGAGATCCCCTTGAAGCCTCTTCACATCCTCTTTGCAACTGACACTGCCACCTAGCTTTGTGTCATCAGCAAATTTGGAAATGTTACATTTAGTCCCCTCATCCAAATCATTGATATAGATTGTGAATAGCTGGGGCCCAAGCACCGATCCTTGCGGTACCCCACTAGTCACAGCCTGCCATCCTGAAAAAGACCCGTTTATCCCTACTCTTTGTTTTCTGTCTGTTAACTAATTCTCAATCCATGCTAGTATATTACCCCCAATTCCATGTGCCCTAATTTTGTTCACCAACCTCTTGTGTGGGACCTTGTCGAAGGCCTTCTGAAAATCCAAATACACCACATCTACCGGTTCCCCATTGTCTACTCCACCAGTTACATCCTCAAAAAACTCCAATAGGTTTGTCAAACAGGATTTCCCTTTCACAAATCCATGTTGACTCTGTCCAATCTTACTATTAGATTCTAAGTGCCCAGTTATTGTATCCTTGATAATGGATTCCAGCATTTTCCCAACTACTGATGTGAGGCTAACAGGTCTGTAGTTCCCCGTTTTCTCTCTCCCTCCTTTCTTAAATGGCGGGGTTACATTTGCAATCCTCCAATCTGCAGGAACCGTTCCAGAATCTATAGAACTTTGGAAGATGACAACCAATGCGTCCACTATCCCAATGGCCACCTCTTTCAAAACCCTAGGATGTAGGTCATCCGGTCCTTGGGATTTATCGACTTTTAGTCCCATTGATACCAAACTATTCTGTCACCAGCTTGCTGTGATGCGCCCGTCTGTCTGTCCCCCACTTGGGTATCGTCCTCGATCCCAGCAATTTCCAGGGCCGCCTCCTCCCAGTGGTTGAGCTGGGCTACTGAGGGTGACCCTCCTCCTGTCATGGCTCTTTCCCTCTTATTGTGGGCTCTCTTTTCCTGCAATGAGGGACACAAGTGGAGTTTGAGTGAGAATGAAGGAGTGAGTGTAGAGAATCCCTAGCATAGATGCTTAGAATGATACAAAGGACCCGCCCTGTGTGTTGTAAGTTGTTGTTGTCATTGCATCACAGTGATAGGGAGTGTGAGGGCTGCATGGTCAAATAGTTACGTGACTGTGACCATAGAGAGAGAGGGAATGGGTAAGGGTGCAGGGATGTAAGTGTCAAGTGGGATGTGGAGGAAGAGGTTGGCAAAGCAGAGTGTTGGTGACGAGAGGCGATGGGGATCAGATTGAGGGTGATGGGAAAGTCATACTCACTTTTCCTGTGCAGAGAAGGTCATGAAACCTCTTCCTGCATTGCAGCCAGGTGCTGTGGCTCATTGAAATGGAGTTCACCTCCTCGGCCACTTGCAGCCACACAGCTTTTGTTTGCTGGGGTGGCTTTTTTCACCCTGAGGAAGGAAACAGCATCTGCTTATTACATCTGGCTCCGTGCACCAGAGCTTGGAGGGAGGGCTCATCAAACCGAGGTGCACACTTTTACTTGATCGTGGACATTGTCGGGAAATCAACTCCTTCATACAATTTGCAAAGCGTTTACTGTCTCCAGAAGAAGCAAGGCTGCTTGCAGGCCTTAAATCCAGCAGCATTGATGACGTCATCGGAGGCGACTTTCTGTATGAAAAGACTCAATGGGCCAGGGGTTCCCACACGCAGGAAATCAATTGGCCAATTCGGGGGAAATCGCACTTTTTCAACACTTCACTTAGGAGTCAGGGTCCTGACACGATTTCCACCTGACACGCCCCAGCCCGCCCACACTGACAAAATCCAGCCCTAATTGTTTCTTTTTTCTCCTTTCCATTAGAAAGTATTGCTTGATGTATTTAAGAGTGGTAACCTGGTGCAGTTTTATTAATACAGCTAAAAATGGGTTTATCAGGGAAAATAACCATTTTGAATGAGAGTGTCTAGTTCTCCCTGAGTAACCTGATTTAAAATCACTGAAAATGAGTTTTATTTAAAGTGTGCTGAACCATTTAACAGTCTCATTGGTGTACACTAGTCAGTTTCCTCGTCAATGAAATATTTTTGAAATGAACACACTTGTAAAACGTGCCTTTCCACCGAAGAAAATGAGCAGAATTTGATGAGCCTTCCTGAACCAGCGCAATCTCGCAATTTCAACCTGGGGCAGTGCCTGATTCGGGTGAATTGAATCTTTACCCAGTGTGAAAGATCAGGAAAACACGAGCGTAAGTGGTTTTGGCCTGACGGGGAATCCAGGAGGGCTTCCCCGCGCAGGCCTCTGCTTACAATTGCAGTCGGTCCCGAAGCCGTGACCAGGACCCCACCTGCATATTTAAATAAGGACCCCGCCGGCTTCGGGCGGGTTTCCTTGGCGCCTGCAATTTAAAATCGTAGTCGGCAGGATTTGGGCGGAAGGCCAACGGGTAGGACTCCCAGACAGATTAGAAAGTAATTTCAATAAGTTTGCGTTGAGTCTCGCTCTTTCTGATCATAAATCTCACGAAAGGTTCCCTGACCTTCACATTTCTGCATTAAGTTTAAAAAGTGTTGTTAGATTGTTTGGTCGGTTTGCCTTGTGGGGCCGGGTGAATTTTCCTCAGTTTTCAGATTCGGCTCTTCTGCGACTCTCATAGTCGACTAAAGAGACAAATATTCCCGTTTCTCTCTGATCACTGCTGGGCTGACTCTCATCCCACGCGGGACGCCGCTCTCCTGCTGCTCACTGCCCGCTGCCTTGCTGCTACATGCTTGCTTCCCTGGCCGTGGGTTTTACCCCGCTCCATTCTGCTTTCAGAACTTGCCTTGCGCTGGATGGACTGGCTCCTCAGGGTCCTCCTGCTGCTCCGGGTCTTGTGTGCTCCTCGTTGCCTATCAGCTATTCTTCGGCCCATCTGTTTCATCTGCACTGAGCTGCTGGATTTCCCTCCACCTTCACCTGGATCCCCGATCTTTGTTGTTCTTGGTCCCTGGGTTTCACACCCACTTCTCCATGCTTCTCCACTATCATGCCAGGTCCGCTGTTAACACCTGAGGCCACTCTACCCTTCCACTGGACCCCAGGATCAACCTCCGCCGGTCAATTTCCTTCTCCTCTTCTACCTGATGAATCCACTGGAGTTTCCTGTTTCGACCTCCTGCAGCACATCAGTTGAATCTCTGCTCCTCCGACAGCTCCTCAATCCAACATCTCTCCTCTGATGACTCCGAACCTCTCTCCTTCATTGATTGGTGGCTTCTCCAAGCTGCCTCCACCCTGTCTGCAAATGAACATCATCCCATCGTAACCTCCTGGCCCTTAGACTTTAATCCGAGGTATCGCTAGTGAGTTGTTGTTTGCACCTTTTGTTAGAAATTGGACCTTCACATCATTCTCGTTTGAATCAAAATTTTCAATTGATCCAAAATGTCTGGATCCATTCTCAGGAGGTAACATGCACCAATCAGCTTATCATCTTTCTATTAGGCACTTTCCAGCCTCCCGGACTCGACTCTGAGTTCAACAATTTCAGATCACAACGTAGTAAATCCAACAAGGAATTCAGAAGAAACTTCTTTACCCAGAGCGTGGTTAGAATGTGGAACTCACTACCACAAGGAGTTGTTGAGGCGACTAGCTTAGATGCATTTAAGTGGAAGTTAGATAAACACATGAGGGAGAAAGGAATAGAGGGATATGTTGATGGGGTTTGATAAAAACGGGTGGGAGGAGGCTCATGTGGAGCATCAAAATCTGCATGGACCTGTTGGACTGAATGGCCTGTTTCTGTGGTGTAAATACTTTGTAACCCGCCTTGGCTCCATGTCCCTTAACCGGAATTCTGATCTCTACCCACTGACCTGGGCTAAGAGAGCAGGCACATCAGCCACGGTTCCTGCTCCTGATCAATAATCAGTGACCCAGGGATAGAGTAACATCATTCAGGGTTTCTGCTCCTGTGAGCTCTGCTGGAAATCGCCACTGGATGTCGGGCGAGAATAGGATCTTAATCATTCCTGTTAACTATTAGATACAGATGGAAATGAGTTGGGAGTATTAGGGATGAGAGGGATAGTTCAGGTGAAGCGCTCTTGATGAGATGCTCTCTGAGAGCTCTGGTATCTCGGGGCCCTGGTGGTCAATTCCACTCCTGCTCTTCCTCCTCTTCATGCTTCTCTTCCTCCTCCTTCTGCACTTCTTGCTGCCCAGGTGGTGGTAAGGGCTCATACCTCATGATGCAAAGATGTGGAGCATGCAGCAGATGACCACAAATAAGGATACCCGCTCAGGGTTATACTGCAAAAGATCTCTGGAACCGTGCAGGCAGCGGAAGCATTACTTAAGCTCACCAATTATCTGTTTGTTGATGTTTCTGATGGCTGTATGGCCATTGCTGTACGGCAGATTAGCAGCTGTCCCCTGGTTCCCCATCGGAGTCATGAGCCAACACTGCAGGAGACAGCATGTCGCCCAGTAGATAGTAACCTGAGAGCTCGGCTAGAATAAAGGGGGCACAGAGGCTTGGCACAAGATGAATGTGTCGTGACGACTGCCAGGTAACCGGGCACAGAGCTGCATGATGCGCTCGCTGCCTGTGTTCGCAAAACAACTGGACGTTGAGGGAGTGGAATCACTTTCGATTGATAAAGATGCCAGTCTGGTTATGGGGAGCATGCAAGGCAATGTGGGTGCAGTCTATGGCACCATGGACCATGGGGAAGCCTGCAATGTGGGCGAAGCTGAGTGCTCTATCATCTTGCTTTGCTCTCTCAAAGGGGAAAGTAATGTAGGCATTCTTCCTGGTGTAGAGAGACTCAGTGACCTCCCATATAGGGGGTGTTGTGCCGATGGGATGATGACGATGGTGAGAAGAAGGCTTCCCCCATGTGGAATGGGTTTTCCACGGTCATGGGTGGTTCTTCCCTCAGCGTGTCGCCTGTGGTATCGCTGTTCCCGGTGTCCTGGAGCTGGTGTGCGTCGGACGCTTCGTTGCTCCTGGTTTCCCAGAGCTGGTGTGCGTCGGACGCTTCGTTGCTCCTGGTTTCCCGGAGCTGGGGTGTGTTGGACGCTTCGTTCTTCTGGTTTCCCCGAGCTGGGGTGTGTTGGACGCTTCGTTGCTCCTGGTTTCCCGGAGCTGGGGTGTGTTGGACACTTCGTTGCTCCTGGTTTCCCGGAGCTGGGGTGTGTTGGACGCTTCGTTGCTCCCGGTTTCCCAGAGCTGGTGTGCGTTGGACGCTTCGTTGCTCCCGGTGTTCTGGAGCTGAGGAGTCTTCTCAGTCTCCTTTTGTTCCTGTGCGCTCTGCCGCTTTTTTTGTTGGTGGCGGCTGTACCTTTCGCGCCCCTCCTCGTCAGACGAGGAGCAGCCGCTGCTGTCCGTTTGGAACACGAGCCGCTTTGTCCCACTGGGCTGGGCCTTTGCGGCATCTTTTCCTTTTCCTGGGGGGCTGGTGGGTCTTTTCTTGGTGCGTTTTTTCCTCCTCACCAACTCCCAGTCTCCCAGCTGTTCCTCCGCTGCTTTCTCTTCCATGGATTCTATCTGCTGGGGAGGAGGCTGAGGGCTGGTTTCCGAGGCGTGGCCGTTTCCTGCAGTGTCCTTTTCCTTGTTCCCTCAGAGTCGTCCATGCTCGTGGTGTTATCACTGAGGGGCTTGGTGCTGGGAGCGGTGTTGGTCTCCTTTGGGGCGACCTTTGCGGTCTCTTCCTCGAGCACCACGTTGTTCTTTGCCGCCTGCGCTTGGCTGAGGCTGCGCTTGGGACAGGACTTGTAGAGGTGACCAGCCTCACCACAAAGGTTGCAGATCTTACTTTCTCTGCAGTCCTTTGTCTGGTGGCCTTCTTTCTTGCAGTTCCTGCAGATGATGACCGTGCAGTTGGCTGCCACGTGCCCAGGTTTCCCGCAGGTTCGACACACCCTGGGTTGGCCGGCGTACACCAGGTATCCCCGACTTCCTCCGATGGCGAAGCTGGAAGGGGGGTGCAGGATGCTTCCTTTGCGTCCACTTTCAGCGTGACCATAATCTGCCGTTTCCCCGTCCAGATCCCAAAGAGGTCGTTGATGTCCACGCTATTTCCAGCATCATCGACGTATCTGCCAAGGAAGGTGAGCACGTCGATGACAGGGATGTGGGGGTTGTACATGTGTACAGTGACGAGGCGGTTTCTTTGCGATGGGAGGGTGAACAGCGACTCGGCACTTTTGATTAAGTGCAGCTCTTCACTCCTCTTTTCCTTGACTGCCTGCAGGAATTTCAGGCATCCAGCGATGTTTCTAAAGGTTACATCGAAGTAACCGGCGTTGGGGAAATCCTGCAGAGCGAAAATGTCGGCAGCTTTGAATCCGCAACATCCAAGGACGATTCTCCTGATGAAGAACGAGCGGTCTACCGGCGCTCCTCCTTCCACCTTCTTGACTCTCACTCGGACAGTATTGCAGACTCCCTGGCTCGCCGCTCGGTTGACCACAATCTCGCTTGCAGATCGCCCTGCTCTCCAGGCTCCCGGGCTCCCTGCTCCGTAGGCCGCCGTCTCGCCGGCTGATCAATCTCCGCTCCGGCCTCCCAAGCTCGCTGCTGCATTGGCCGCCGTCTTGCCTGCCATTCGCCCTTCGCTCCGGACTCCCGAGCTCGCTACTCGGTTGTCCACCACCTCATCTGCCAATCGCTCTCCGCCCCGGACTCTCGAGCTCGCTCCTCGGTTGGTCGCCACCTCGCCCTGCCGATCGCTCTCCGCTCTGGACTCCCGAGCTCCCTCCTCCGTTGGCCGCCGTCTCGCCTCCCGATAGCTCTTTTCTCGGGCTCCCTCGCACGCTCCTCCGTCGGACGCCATCTATGCAGATCGCTCTTCCCTGATTGGCGTTAGGCCGAAGCCTAGCATGAAGATCCACCCAAACCAGAAAAACAAGTATCGCGACTCAAGGTGAATTAGCATTCGAATCAAGCGTTAACACTTGATCTTAGCCAAAAGGCCGAGAAGCGATTCAAAAGAAAATGGAATAAATCCTTAAGGAGAAAAAAATGACAGGGCTTGGGGAAGGAGCGAGGGAGTGGGACTAATTGGATAGCGCTTTCAAAGAGCCAGCACAGACACGATGGGCCGAATGGCCTCCTGTGCTGTATCATTCTATGATTCTATGTATCCCAGAAAGTCTAATTGTTAATTTAAATTAGGGTGTGAATAAATAATTAAATAATAAATTAATCATTTAGCTGTAAGTCCTCGGGCTCCTGCCTGTGTGCTGATTTTGCCGTTACTTTTCTCATTTTTCCCTCTGTTTGTTTTAGCCTCTCGGGGTCTCTCCTACGATGCTCACCGCGGTGCCAGCACTGCCGCTGGTCATAGCTGCTCAGATTTTAAGAGCACAGATCACAGCAGCACACTTTCCTGCGGGCAGTGTAATAGCGGAGCAAGCCCCTATTCCATCTGTGTTCCAACAGATAGTACTTTGTTGAGAATGTTGTTCTTGATCTTAACTAAAAGCCAAGAAATTATCATTTGTAAACTCCCTCATTCTCTTGTGGCCCATTGTGAAGCCAGATTCAGTCCTCTGACCACCTATTTCTGCTCAGACGACCTGCTGTCTGTTGTGTAATCGCCTTCTCCCAGTTGCCGAAGAGCTCCTCCCAGAGTCGCAATGTGGATTCCGCCCACTAAGGGGCACAATGGACATGAGCTTCACCGCACGTCAATTACAAGAGAAATGCAGGGAACAGCACCAACCGCTGTACATGGCCTTCTTTGATCTCACAAAGGCCATCGACACTGTCAACCGTGAGGGATTATGGAGTGTCCTCCGCAAATTCGGCTTCCCTCAAAAGTTTGTCACCATCCTCCGCCAGCTTCACGACGACATGCAAGCCGTGATCCTGACCAACGGTTCCACCACAGACCCAATTCACGTACGAACCGGGGTCAAGCAAGGCTGTGTCATCGCACCAACGCTCTTCTCCATCTTCCTTGCTGCAATGCTCCATCTCACCCTCAGTAAGCTCACCGCTGGAGTGGAGCTAATTTACAGAACAAACGGGAAACTGTTCAACCTCCCTCGCCTCCAGTCCAGATCCAAGGTCGTCCCATCCTCTGTCGTCAAATTACACTATGCGGACGATGCTTGCGTCTGCGCTTACTCGGAGGTCGAACTCCAAACCATCGTCAACACCTTCACCGAAGCGTACGAGAGCATGGGCCTTACACTAAACATCCGTAAGACAAAGGTCCTCTACCAACTTGCCCCCGCCACACAGTACTGCCCCCCGATTATCAAAATTCACGACAAGGCCTTGGACAACGTGGACCACTTTCCATACCTCGGGAGCCTACTGTCAACAAGAGCAGACGTCGATGACGAAGTCCAACACCGCCTTCAGTGTGCCAGTGCAGCCTTCGGTCGCCTGAGGAAGAGAGTGTTTGAAGACCAGGACCTCAAACCCGGCACTAAGCTCATGGTCTACAGAGCAGCAGTGATACCCGCCCTGCTGTATGCCTCAGAGACATGGACCATGTACAACAGGCACGTCAAAGCACTGGAGAGGTACCACCAACGCTGCCTCCGCAAGATCCTGCAAATCCATTGGCAGGATAGGCGCACCAACGTCAGTGTTCTTGCTCAGGCCAACATCCCCAGCATCGAAACTTTGACCACGCTCGATCAGCTCCGATGGACGGGTCATGTTGTCCGCATGCCCGATACGAGACTCCCAAAACAAGCGCTCTACTCGGAGCTCCGGCACGGCAAGAGAGCCCCAGGTGGGCAGAGGAAATGCTTCAAGGACACCCTCAAAGCCTCCTTGAAAAAGTGTAACATCCCCACCGACACCTGGGAATCCCTGGTCCAAGACCGCACAAAGTGGAGGAGAAGCATCCGGGAAGGCGCAGAACACCTCGAGTCTCTTCGCCGGGAGCAAGCGGAAGCCAAGCGCAGGCAGAGCAAGGTGCGCACGTCAACCCAAGCACCCCACCCACCTGCCCCTTCAACCACCGTCTGCTCCACCTCTGACAGAGACTGTAGGTCCCGCATTAGACTCATCAGTCACCTGCGAACTCATTTTTAATGTGGAAGCAAGTCATCCTCGGTTCCGAGGGACTGCCTAAGAAGAGAATGGGCAGGACTCGGGGGAGGGGTCATGGTCCTCATATCTCTAGCTGAGACCTGTCTGTGTCAGCAGGAGGCTGGAGCCAGAAATGTTGCCCCAAACCCAACCTGAAGACGATTCGTATAGGCAAAGCAGCAGCATTTTAAGTTCTACTTGGATTTTACAGAAAGAAGACAGAGAGCTGATCTCTCACAGAGCACTCAAGAAGAGGCCAGCCAAGCGTATTGCCAGGAGGAGCCTGAAAGCTGCAGTAACAAGAAACCAGGACAAAGATAACAGCTGTGTGAGAAAGGGAGCAAAGACTGTGACACACGCTCAGGTAAGTGTGTTGGATGTTCTGTCCTAGGCTTTCTGATTGCACGGCCGGCAGTAACCCATTTTTTAATAGGTTACTGTCAGCATTCCAACCTGAAAGCCAGGCCGACCAGGAGTTTTTGATTGATAACTGGGACTTGGTTTGGCCTGGTGGGGAACCAGGAGGGCTTCCTCGCGCAGGCCTGGGCTTACAATTGCAGTGAGGTCCCGAAGACGTGACCAGGGCCTCACATGTATATTTAAATAAGAACCCCGCCAGCTTCGGGCGGGGGTCCTTGGCGCCTGCAATTTAAAATTGTAGTCAGCAGATTTTGGGCCAAATCGGCAAGACTCCTGCTCCACTTTAACTCCTCCCCCCCGCCCCCCCCCCCCCCCCGCCCCACCCCCGCACTCACTTTTAACAATTCAGTTTCTGCTCCTCTGCGACTCTCATAGTTGACAAAGGGACAATTATTGCTGTTTCTCTCTGCTCACTGCTGGGCTGACTCCCATACCACACGGGGTGTTGCTGTCCTGCTGCTCAAGGTCCACTGCCTCGCTGCTATATGCTTGCTTCGCTGGCCATGGGTTTTGTCCCGCTCCATTCTGCTTTCAGAACTTGCCCTGCGCTGGATGGACTGGCTCCTCGGCTCCTCCTGCAGCTCTCGGTGTTGTGTGCTCCTCGTTGCCTAACAGCTGTTCTTCGGCCCATCTTCATCTGCACTGAACTGTTGGTTTTACCCTTCCCCTTCCCCTGGATCCCTAATCTTTGCTGTTCTTAGTCCCTGGGTTTCACGCCCACTGCTCCATGCTTCTCCACTATCCTAGCAGGTCCGCTGTTAAGACCTGAGGTCACTCTACACTTCTGCTGGACCCCAGGATCAACCTCCGCCAGTCAATTTTCCTTTCCTCTTTGGCTTTATGAATCCATTGGAGTTTCCTGCTTCGATGCCTGCAGCACAGCAGCTGATTCTCTGCTCCTCTGACAGCTCCTCAATCCAACATCTCTCCTCTGGTGACTCCGAACCTCTCTCCTTCTCCAAGCTGCCTCCACCCTGTCTACAACTGAACTTCATCCCATCGTAAGCTCCTGGCCCTCAGACTTTAAAGTGGGGTATGGCTAGTGAGTTCTTGTTGGGCCTTGTTTCTACCTTTTGTTAGAAATTGGACCTTCACTTTCCAAACCGTCATTCTGGTTTGAATCGAAATTTTCAATTGATCCATTTTCGGGATGTAACATGCACCAATCAGCTTATCATGCTTCGCTATTGCTAACACGTCTCCTAAACTCCTTGGGAATCTTAGCTGAGCAAATCATTCTGCCTGAGGTGGGCCTAGTCATGTCCAATCTTCCCTGTAAGCTACGCTTGTTCTGCGCGGCCTGTTTCTTTTAATGCGCGGTGCCTTTAAATTTTTGCGCAGGCGCGGTACTTACAATGTAAAAGCAGGTGAGCGGCCTGCACGGGACCTTTCAGATTACTGCACGCCACGCACGCGCGCACCTTAGCGGGAACACTGGTCATGTCCAAGTGTTTGGGTTCAAGGTACTTGAGAAGGATGCTGTGATAACTTCCTTTCAATGTCTCTAACTCTTGTCTTCAACAATTCCATCCAGTAACTTTGGAGTTATCCTTGTCAGATTGGGCTGATTCTTGACTCGGATACTGTCCTCGTGGGCGACTGGAATTTCGGGACCTCTGCTTGGAATGATTGTATCTTTATGGATTATCATTGCTGTTTCCCACCTTTCCTATCATTTTGCCGAGTAGATGTCCAGTCATGGACACCTTCTTGGTTTTGTGACTGGCAATCTAAATTCCTAACTGTATTACCCCGTTGGTTAGGGGCTTTAGCTTTTTCTGATTCTAGTACTTCTTCTGAACTGAATTGAGAGAGAGAGAGAGAGAGAGTTCTGGTACTATGTCAGTTGCTGTTGACTAGTTTCCTTCTGTCCTGCTTCCTTTTGTACGAACTGTCTTACGTCCTTCTTATCCACTTTGTTCTCTTGGCATTCGGCCTCCTTTTGGGCTAATTGTTGGTTTATTCCCTTATACTCTGCCTCCCTTTGTGCTTGGCTGCAGGTTAAATGCCTTTAGTTGGTTTCGGCGGAGTTTTCTGCATAAGTTTTGGGTGTGGAAATACAGGAATGTGACCAGTGATGGCTACTTTTGATTGTTGAGTCTTTGACCTTTCAATCATTTGCAGAGTATGTCTGATCTTGTGGATTTACACATTTGTGACTAGCTGTAAAGTGTAGCAGCTTTGAGCCCATTGTTGTCTGGGGTTGTTGTACTTTGAAGAGCAGAGCAGCGGCAGCAGCAGCAGAGAGCTGCTTTAAAATGTTGCTGAAAGACAAGTTGTGAGCTGTATTTGCAAGTGAAATGACTTTTGGTATTTGTAATGTAGACTGTCAGCTGAGAGTGTGAGCGTAGCAGCATCCGAGCAGCATGCAAGGTTTGTGAACATTTAGTGGTTTAAAATTTGAGAGTGAATGTAGAGAGCGGTGGCCTGTGTTTGTTTTGAAGTTGTTCCTTGGTGTGTTATATTTTGAAATGTAGACGTGGTGGTGAAAAAAAGTAAAGAAAAGAAAGTGTATGTTTTTGATGAAGCTGTTTTTAATTTTTGCAAATCTCCCGAGAGGGAGGTGCACCGTTCCCAGAGGCACTGCAATACCAGGTCGATGCGTGGAGTGGACGGAGCAAGCCCCTATTCCATCTCCCTGTTCCAAAAATCAATTTAATATATGGTCCCCAGATAGGGGACGTATCAGATATTAAACTGATAAGAACAGATTTTTTTTTTTTTTTAATTTCAAAATATACTTTATTCATAAAAGTTTTTGTTCACATACATGACAATACAGTCCACATCTGGTACAATACAGATTCACTGCGGTACATGGCACTCAATTTACAAAAAAAAGGTTACTGTACATTTTCATTATACATTTTCAAAGTCGTACAGCCCGAGGGGTCAAGATACATTTCAATACTTCTCAAAATACATGTCACTACAATCCACCAATCATGTTACATGTGGCATAATACAGATGAATGTGATACATGGTACTCAATTCACAGTCCACAGATTACAAGTGAATTTACATTAAAACACTTGTACTTCATACGGCCCGAGGGGGTTTTTTATACTGATTTCAGCCCCTCGGTGTACACTGGCGGGAGGGCCTTAAACTGTGGCCCTTCCCCATCGTGCCTTGGCGGCGGCGGCACCAACCTTTAGTGCGTCCCTCAGCACGTACTCCTGGACCTTGGAATGTGCCAGTCTGCAACACTCGGTCGTGGACAACTCCTTGCTCTGGAAGACCAGCAAGTTCCGGGCAGACCAAAGGGCGTCTTTCACCGAGTTGATGATCTTCCAGCAGCAGTTGATGTCTGTCTCGGTGTGCGTCCCTGGGAACAGTCCGTAGAGCACAGAGTCCTGTGTTACGGAGCTGCTCGGGATGAACCTTGACAAGGCCCACCGCATCTCTTTCCAGACCTTCTTAGCAAAGGTACATTCCAGAAGGAGATGGATGACGGTCTCGTCCCAGGCGCAGTCTCCTCGGGGACAGCGTGCGCTGGAACAGAGACGTCGGGAGTGCATGAAGGATCTGACGGGGAGGGCCCTTCTCACCACCAGCCAAGCTACGTCTTGGTGCTTGTTTGTGAGCTCTGGCGATGAGGCATTCTGCCAAATGACTTCGACAGTCTGCTCGGGGAACCATCCGACAGGATCCACCATCTCCTTTTCCCGTAGGGTCTCGAGGACGTTACGCGCCGACCACTGTTTAACGGCCTTGTGGTCGAAGGTGTTTCTCTGTACAAACTTTTCCACGAAGGACAGGTGGTCCGGCACGGTCCAACTGGATGGAGCGTTCCGCGGCAGCGTGGCCAGGCCCATCCTTCGCAACACCGGGGACAGGTAGAACCTCAGCACGTAGTGACACTTGGTGTTTGCGTACCGAGGGTCTGTGCAGAGCTTGATGCAGCCGCACACAAAGGTGGCCATCAGGATGAGGGCGACGTTGGGTACGTTCTTTCCCCCTTGCTCTGGAGATTTGTACATCGTGTCCCTCCTGACACGGTCCATTTTGGATCTCCAGATAAAGTGGAAGATGGCTCGGGTGACTGCGGCGGCGCAGGATCGGGGTCTGGGCCACACCTGCGCCACGTACAGCAACACCGACAGCACCTCGCACCTGATGACCAGGTTCTTGCCCGTGATCGACAGGGAGCGCTGCTCCCACATTCCCAGTTTCTGGCGTACCTTGGCGATACGCTCCTCCCAGTTTTTGGTGCACGCCCCGGCCGCTCCGAACCATATTCCCAGCACCTTCAGGTAATCTGACCTGACGGTGAAGGGCACAAAGGATCGGTCGACCCAGTTCCCAAAGAACATGGCCTCGCTTTTGCTGCGATTAACTTTCGCTCCCGAGGCCAGTTCAAACTGGTCGCAGATGCTCAGCAATCTGCGGACCGACAGCGGATCCGAGCAAAAGACGGCGACGTCGTCCATGTACAGGGAGGCCTTAACCTGAGTGCCTCCGCTGCCTGGGATCGTCACCCCTCTTATGCCCGTATCCCTCCTGATGGACTCGGCAAAAGGTTCGATACAACACACGAACAAGACAGAGGAGAGAGGACAGCCCTGCCTGACTCCAGATTTGATCGGAAAGCTTTCTGATTCCCACCCGTTGATTAGAACTGCACTACTGATGTCTGTGTAGAGCAGTTGGATCCAATTGCGGATTCCCTCCCCAAAACCCATTTTGGAGAGCACGTCCATCATGTACGTGTGCGATATTCTGTCGAAGGCCTTCTCCTGGTCCAAGCTGATTAAGCAGGTGTCCACCCTCCTGTCGCGCACGTAGGCGATCGTATCCCTGAGTAGCGCGAGGCTATCAGAGATTTTCCTGCCGTGGACGGCGCAGGTCTGATCCGGGTGGATCACCAGCTCCAGAGCAGACTTGACCCTGTTGGCGATGACCTTGGACAGAATCTTGTAGTCCACATTAAGCAGCGAAATGGGCCGCCAGTTTCTAATTTCTTCCCTCTCGCCCTCCTGCTTGTAGATGAGGGTGATGATGCCTTTCCTCATCGATTCTGACATGCTGCCGGCCAGAAGCATACCCCCGTACACTTCCAGCAGGTCTGGGCCCATCCAGTCCCACAGAGCCGAATACAACTCGACCGGTAAGCCGTCGCTTCCGGGAGTTTTACTCGTCTCGAAGGACCGGACGGCCTTTGTCAGCTCGTCCAGAGTTAACGGGTGATCCAGACTCTCCCGCTTGCTGTCGTCTAGCACCTCCGAGATAGACGACAGGAAAGACTGGGAGGCCGCGCGGTCTGTGGGCTTCGCGTCGTACAGCCCGGCGTAGAAGGATTTGCTGATCCTTCGTATGTCAGGCTGCGAGGACGTCACTGAACCGTCTTCTTCCTTCAGGCTGTCGATCACAGAGCTCCCTCTGTGTACCTTTTGGAAGAAGAAACGCGAGCACGTCTCGTCCTGCTCCACGGAGCGGACTCTGGAGCGGAAGATGATCCACTGCCTTGCTGCTATATGCTTGCTTCGCTGGCCATGGATTTTGCCCCGCTCCATTCTGCTTTCAGAACTTGCCCTGCGCTGGATGGACTGGCTCCTCGGCTCCTCCTGCAGCTCTCGGTGTTGTGTGCTCCTCGTTGCCTAACAGCTGTTCTTCGGCCCATCTTCATCTGCACTGAACTGTTGGTTTTACCCTTCACCTCCCCTGGATCCCTAATCTTTGCTGTTCTTAGTCCCTGGGTTTCACGCCCACTGCTCCATGCTTCTCCACTACCCTAGCAGGTCCGCTGTTAACACCTGAGGTCACTCTACCCTTCCACTGGACCCCAGGATCAACCTCCGCCGGTCAATTTCCTTCTCCTCTTCAGCCTGATGAATCCACTGGAGTTTCCTGTTTCGACCTCCTGCAGCGCTTCAGTTGAATCTCTGCTCCTCCGACAGCTCCTCAATCCAACATCTCTCCTCTGATGACTCCAAACCTCTCTCCTTCATTGATTGGTGGCTTCTCCAAGCTGCCTCCACCCTGTCTGCAAATGAACGTCATCCCATCGTAACCTCCTGGCCCTCAGACTTTAATCCAGGGTATGGCTAGTGAGTTGTTGTTTGCACCTTTTGTTAGAAATTGGACCTTCACAGTCATTCTCGTTTGAATCAAAATTTTCAATTGATCCAAAATGTCTGGATCCATTTTCAGGCGGTAACATGCACCAATCAGCTTATCATCTTTCTATTAGGTACTTTCCAGCCTCCCGGACTCGACGCTGAGTTTGTGAGCATTTAGTGGTTTAAAATTTGAGACCGAATGCAGAGAGCGGTCGGTGGCCTGTGTTTGTTTTGAAGTTGTTCCTTGGTGTGTTATATTTTGAAATGTAGACGGGGTGGTGGTGAAAAAAAGTAAAGAAAAGAAAGTGTATGTTTTTGATGAAGCTGTTTTTAATTTTTGCAAATCTCCCAAGAGGGAGGTGCACCGTTCCCAGAGGCACTGCAATACCAGGTCGATGCGTGGAGTGGACGGAGCAAGCCCCTATTCCATCTCCCTGTTCCAAAAATCAATTTAATATATGGTCCCCAGATAGGGGACGTATCAGATATTAAACTGATAAGAACAGATTTTTTTTTTTTTATTTCAAAATATACTTTATTCATAAAAATTTTTGTTCACATACATGACAATACATTACACATCTGGTACAATACAGATTCACTGCGGTACATGGCACTCAATTTACAGAGACACATTACTGTACATTTTCATAATACATTTTCAAAGTCATACAGGGGTCAAGATACATTTCAATTCTTGTCAAAATACATTTCACTACAATCCACCAATCATGTTACATGTGGCATAATACAAATCCATGCGATACATGGTACTCCATTCACATCAACAGATTACAAGTGTATTTACAATTAAAACACTTGTACTTCATAGGCCCGAGGGGGTTTTTATTCGGATTTCAGCCCCTCGGTGTACACTGGCGGGAGGGCCTTAAACTGTGGCCCTTCCCCATCGTGCCTTGGCGGCGGCAGCACCAACCTTTAGTGCGTCCCTCAGCACGTAGTCCTGGACCTTGGAATGTGCCAGTCTGCAACACTCGGTCGTGGACAACTCCTTGCTCTGGAAGACCAGCAAGTTTCGGGCAGACCAAAGGGCGTCTTTCACCGAGTTGATGATCTTCCAGCAGCAGTTGATGTCTGTCTCGGTGTGCGTCCCTGGGAACAGTCCGTAGAGCACAGAGTCCTGTGTTACGGAGCTGCTCGGGATGAACCTTGACAAGGCCCACCGCATCTCTCTCCAGACCTTCTTTGCAAAGGCACATTCCAGAAGGAGATGGATGACGGTCTCGTCCCAGGCGCAGCCTCCTCGGGGACAGCGTGCGGTGGAACAGAGACGTCGGGAGTGCATGAAGGATCTGACGGGGAGGGCCCTTCTCACCACCAGCCAAGCTACGTCTTGGTGCTTGTTTGTGAGCTCTGGCGATGAGGCATTCTGCCAAATGACTTCGACAGTCTGCTCGGGGAACCATCCGACAGGATCCACCATCTCCTTTTCCCGTAGGGTCTCGAGGACGTTACGTGCCGACCACTGTTTAACGGCCTTGTGGTCGAAGGTGTTTCTCTGTACAAACTTTTCCACGAAGGACAGGTGGTCCGGCACGGTCCAACTGGATGGAACGTTCCGCGGCAGCGTGGCCAGGCCCATCTTTCGCAACACCGGGGACAGGTAGAACCTCAGCACGTAGTGACACTTGGTGTTTGCGTACCGAGGGTCTGTGCAGAGCTTGATGCAGCCGCCCACAAAGGTGGCCATCAGGATGAGGGCGACGTTGGGTACGTTCTTTCCCCCTTGCTCTGGAGATTTGTACATCGTGTCCCTCCTGACACGGTCCATTTTGGATCTCCAGATAAAGTGGAAGACGGCTCGGGTGACTGCGGCGGCGCAGGGTCGGGTCTGGGCCACACCTGCGCCACGTACAGCAACACCGACAGCACCTCGCACCTGATGACCAGGTTCTTGCCCGTAATCGACAGTGAGCGCTGCTCCCACATTCCCAGTTTCTGGCGTACCTTGGCGATACGCTCCTCCCAGTTTTTGGTGCACGCCCCGGCCGCTCCGAACCATATTCCCAGCACCTTCAGGTAATCTGACCTGACGGTGAAGGGCACAAAGGATCGGTCGGCCCAGTTCCCAAAGAACATGGCCTCGCTTTTGCTGCGATTAACTTTCGCTCCCGAGGCCAGTTCAAACTGGTCGCAGATGCTCAGCAATCTGCGGACCGACAGCGGATCCGAGCAAAAGACGGCGACGTCGTCCATGTACAGGGAGGCCTTAACCTGAGTGCCTCCGCTGCCTGGGATCGTCACCCCTCTTATGCCCGGATCCCTCCTGATGGACTCGGCAAAAGGTTCGATACAACACACGAACAAGACAGAGGAGAGAGGACAGCCCTGCCTGACTCCAGATTTGATCGGAAAGCTTTCTGATTCCCACCCGTTGATTAGAACTGCGCTACTGATGTCTGTGTAGAGTAGTTGGATCCAATTGCGGATTCCCTCCTCAAAGCCCATTTTGGAGAGCACGTCCATCATGTACGTGTGCGATATTCTGTCGAAGGCCTTCTCCTGGTCCAAGCTGATTAAGCAGGTGTCCACCCTCCTGTCGCGCACGTAGGCGATCGTATCCCTGAGTAGCGCGGGGCTATCAGAGATTTTCCTGCCGGGGACGGCGCAGGTCTGATCGGGGTGGATCACCAGCTCCAGAGCAGACTTGACCCTGTTGGCGATGACCTTGGACAGAATCTTATAGTCCACATTAAGCAGCGAAATGGGCCGCCAGTTTCTAATTTCTTCCCTCTCGCCCTTCTGCTTGTAGATGAGGGTGATGATGCCTTTCCTCATGGATTCTGACATGCTGCTGGCCAGAAGCATACTCCCGTACACTTCCAGCAGGTCTGGGCCCATCCAGTCCCACAGAGCCGAATACAACTCGACCGGTAAGCCGTCGCTTCCGGGAGTTTTACTCGTCTCGAAGGACCGGACGGCCTTTGTCAGCTCGTCCAGAGTTAACGGGTGATCCAGACTCTCCCGCTTGCTGTCGTCTAGCACCTCCGAGATAGACGACAGGAAAGACTGGGAGGCCGCGCGGTCTGTGGGCTTCGCGTCGTACAGCCCGGCGTAGAAGGATTTGCTGATCCTTCGTATGTCAGGCTGCGAGGACGTCACAGAACCGTCTTCTTCCTTCAGGCTGTCGATCACAGAGCTCCCTCTGTGTACCTTTTGGAAGAAGAAACGCGAGCACGTCTCGTCCTGCTCCACGGAGCGGACTCTGGAGTGGAAGATGATCTTGGAGGACTCGGAGGCGTAGAGCGAGGCTTGCTGGCCCTTCACCTCTTGGAGTTCCTCCCCGACGTCGACCCCCATCGACTGCAGCAGGAGCAGATTCTGCATGGTTTTCTGGAGTCGGGACGTTTCCCTCTGTCTCTCTCTCGCCTTCTGAACACCTTTGAGGATAAAGAACCTCTTGATGTTCGCCTTGATCGTTTCCCACCAGTGCGCCGGGGAATCAAAGAGGGGTTTCACGGTTCTCCAACCTTTGTAATCCCTTTTGAGTTCCTCAATGTTTTCTGGGGTCAACAGTTTCACGTTCAGCTTCCATATCCCTCTGCCAACTTTCTGCTCTTCCTGTGGGTGACAGTCAGCCAGTAAGAGGCAGTGGTCAGAGAAGAACACCGGCGTGACGTCGGTGGATCTGACCGCGAGCGCTTGGGACACAAACAGGAAGTCTATCCTGGAACGGACGGACCCGTCTGGTCTCGACCAGGTGTATCTACGCTGCGCTCCGTCTGCAGGGTTGCTGAAGACGTCGTGCAGCTTGGCGTCTTTTACCGCTTCCATCAGGAGTCTGGACGTGGCGTCCAGTTTGCTGTCGGCTCTGCCGGATCGTCCAGCCGCATCGATGATGCAGTTGAAGTCACCGCCCAGAATAACCGGCCTGGATGTCGCCAGCAGCAGCGGCAGCTGCTGGAAAACGGCCAGCCGCTCGTTCTTGAGAGCCGGGGCGTACACGTTGATCAGCCTGAGCGGGGCGTTCTTGTACAACACGTCTGCTACGAGGAGGCGGCCGCCCACCACCTCCTTAACTTCGGTGATGGTGAAGTTGCCTCCCCGCAGCAGAATACCCAGGCCGGAGGCACGGCAATCGTTGCCTCCTGACCAGATCGATTGGCCCTGGGACCACCATCGCGACCACTGCCGGTAGTTGCTGAGGTGCGGCAGGCCGCACTCCTGCAGGAACAACAGGTCGGCCTTGACCTTGGCCAGATACCCCAAGGTGGAAACACATCGCGTAGTGCTTTTGATGCTACGCACATTTATGCTGGCAATTTTTAAACCCATTTTAAAATTTAAAATAGTGTCCAAAGTCCCATTTTAACAAGCAGTTCTTTATGCTGTTACCGGCCCGGTGGCCTGTGCCTGCATACCCAAGGCGTTAGCAAAATTTTCTACTTGCCCTGAGCTGAGGTACCCGTCCTGGTCTCTTGAGGGGCTGTTGCACCGCTGGGGTGACGACGGCAGTGAAGAGAAGTCTTCCTCCATGTCGGATGGGTTTTCCTCGTTCATGGGTGGTTCTTCCCTCAGCTTGTCGCCTCTGGGTTTGCTGCTCCCGGTTTCCCGGAGCTGGTGTGCGTTGGATGCTTCGTTGCTCCCGGTTTCCCGGAGCTGGGGTGTACTGGTCGCTTCGTTGCTTCCGGTGTTCTGGAGCTGAGGGGTCATCTCAGTCTCCTCTGGTGCTGGTGTGCTGTGCCGCTTTTTTTGTTGGTGGCGGCTGTTGCCAACCCCCCTCTCCTCGTCAGACGAGGAGCAGCCGCTTCTGTCCGATGGGGTCAAGAACCGCTTTGGGCAACCTTTTCCTTTTCCTGGGGGGGTGACGGGTCTTGGCTTGGTACGTTTCTTTTTCCTCTTCACCATCTGCCAGGCCCCCAGTAGTTCCTCCCCTTCCATGGATGCGATCTGCTGGGGAGGAGGCTGAGGGCTGGGTTCCGAGGCGTGGCAGTTTCCTGCAGTATCCTTTCCCTTTTCTCCCTCAGAGTCGTCCATGTTCGTGGTGTTATCATTGAGGGGCTTGGTGCTGGGAGCGGTGTTGGTCTCCTTTGGGGCGACCTTTGCGGTCTCTTCCTCGAGCACCACATTGTTCTTTGCCGCCTGCGCTTGGCTGAGACTGCGCTTGGGGCAGGACTTGTAGAGGTGACCAGCCTCACCACAAAGGTTGCAGATCTTACTTTCTCTGCAGTCCTTTGTCTGGTGGCCTTCTTTCTTGCAGTTCCTGCAGATGATGACCGTGCAGTTGGCCGCCACGTGCCCAGGTTTCCCGCAGGTTCGACACACCCTGGGTTGGCCGGCGTACACCATGTATCCCTGACTTCCTCCGATGGCGAAGCTGGAAGGGGGGGTGCAGGATGGTTCCTTTTGTGTCCACTTTCAGCGTGACCTTGATCTGCCGTTTCCCCGTCCAGATCCCAAAGAGGTCATTGATGTCCACGCTATTTCCAGCATCATCGACGTATCTGCCAAGGAAGGTGAGCACGTCGATGACAGGGATGTGGGGGTTGTACATGTGTACAGTGACGAGGCGGTTTCTTTGCGACGGGAGGGTGAAGAGCGACTCGGCACTTTTGATTAAGTGCAGCTCTTTACTCTTCTTTTCATTGACTGCCTGCAGGAATTTCAGGCATCCAGCGACGTTTCTAAAGGTTACGTCAAAGTAACCGGCGTTGGGGAAATCCTGCAGAGCGAAAATGTCCGCAGCTTTGAACCCGCAAGATCCAAGGACGATTCTCTTGATGAAGAACGAGCGGTCTACCGGCGCTCCTCCTTCCACCTTCTTGACTGTGACTCGGACAGTATTGCGAACTCCCTGGCTCGCCGCCCGGTTGGCCGCCTCCTCGTGTGCCAATCGCCCTCTGCTCTGGAGTCTCGAGCTCGCTCCTCGGTTGGTCGCCACCTCGCCCTGCCGATCGCTCTCCGCTCCGCACTCCCTCGCTCGCCCCTCCATCGTCCGCCATATCGCCGCCCGATAGCTCTTATCTCGGGCTCCCTCGCTCGCTTCTGCGTCGGACGCCATCTATGCAGATCGCTCTTCCCTGATTGGCGTGAGGCCGAAGCCAGCATGAAGATCCACCAATAGCAGGGAGAGTTTGCTTTTCAAAGGGCGTTAGGCCAGAGCCAGCATAAAGATCCACCCAAACCAGAAAAACAAGTATCGTGACTCAAGGTCAATTAGCATTAGAATCAAGCATTAACACTTGATCTTAGCCAAAAAGGGCCGAGAAGCGATTCATTGCTGTTTCGCACCTTTCCTATCATTTTGGCGAGTAGATGTCCAGTCATGGACACCTTCTTGGTTTTGTGACTGGCAATCTAAATTCCTAACTGTATTACCCCGTTGGCTAGGGGCTTTAGCTTTTTCTGATTCTAGTACTTCTTCTGAACTGAATTGAGAGAGAGAGAGAGAGAGTTCTGGTACTATGTCAGCTGCTGTTGAGTAGTTTCCTTCTGCCCTGCTTCCTTTTGTACGAACTGTCTTACGTCCTTCTTATCCACTTTGTTCTAGAAACATAGAAACATGGAGCAGGAGTAGGCCATTCGGCCCGTCGAGCCTGCTCCACCATTCAATACGATCATGGCTGATCATCCAAATCCAGTACCCTGTCCCTGCTTTCCCACACAGAATCCCCATCGAGCCTACACCGACACATATCCCACCCTATCCCCGTAACCCCACGTATTTAATTCCCCCTAACATATCCCATCCTATCCCCGTAACCCCACATATTTAATCCCCCCCTAACACTAAGGGTCAATTTATCATAGCCAAATCAACCTAACCCACACATTTTTGGACTGTGGGAGGAAACCGGAGCACCCGGAGGAAACCCACGCAGACACGGGGAGAATGTGCAAACTCCACACAGACAGTCACCCGAGGCCGGATTCGAACCCGCGTCCGTGGCGCTGTGAGGCACCAGT
>CM059436.1:65008506-65016006 GCA_030390025.1 Squalus acanthias | reverse complement strand
TGAGGACCTGAATTGTTTCAAAGTACTTGTAAGAGGGCGGAGGCCCGGCTCTGGCTCCGGCTCCTGGTCCCAGTACTGGCCTGGCCGCGAAGGCGGCAGCACCGCAAGCCAGCTCGGCCGCCACCACCGGTACAGACATGATCCAGGGCCTTTCAGGAGCAGGGGGCAGGGCGGGGTTCAAATCGTGCCTCACCCCTTTAAGGGTTTTAAGGTGAATAAAAATACAGGCCCGCTCCCCTGGCGGCAGTTTCAAGGTTCCCCCCACTTTCAAAATCGTAAACATTGGTCCCTTAGAGGCTGAGACAGGAGAAATTATTATGGGAAATAAGAAAATGGCAGAAGCGTTAAACAAATATTTTGTATCTGCCTTCACAGTAGAAGACACAAAAAGCATACCAAAAATGGTGGGGAACCAAGGGTCTAATGAGGGTGAGGAACTTAACATGATTCATATAAGTAGAGCAAAAGCACTAGAGAAACTAATGGGACTAAAAGCCGACAAATCCCCTGCACCTGACGGCCTACATCCTAGGGTTCAAAAAAAGGTGGCTGAAGAGACAGTGGATGCATTGGTTTTCATCTTCCAAAATTCCCTAGATTCTAGAACGGTCCCAGGGATTGGAAGGTCGCAAATGTAAGGAGGGAGAGAGAAAACAGGGAACTTACAGGCCAGTTACCTGACATCAGTCGTCGGGAAAATGCTGGAATCTATTGTTAAGGACGTGGTATCAGGGCACTTAGAGAATCATAACATGATTAGGCAGAGTCAACATGGTTTTATGAGGGAAATCGTGTTTGACAAATTTATTAGAGTTTTTTGAGGATGCCACTAGCAGGATAGATAAAGGGGAACCAGTGGATGTATATTTGGATTTCCAAAAGGCATTCGATAAGGTGCCACATAAAAGGTTATTACACAAGATTAGGGCCCATGGGGTTGGGGGTAATATAGTGGCATGGATAGAGGATTGGTTAATGGACAGAAAACAGAGAGTAGGGATAAATGGATCTTTTTCAGGTTGGCAGGATGTAACTAGTGGGGTGCCGCAAGGATCATTGTAGGGGCCTCAGCTATTTACAATCTATGTTAATGACCTAGATGAAGGGACTGAGTATAATGTATCCAAGTTTGCTGACGATACAAAGCTTGGTGGGACAGTAAGCTGTGAGGAGAACACAAAGGGGGAAAAATTCGATTTCTTTACCCAGAGAGTGGTGAACCTGTGGAATTCTCTACCACAGAAGGCAGTTGAGGCCAATTCATTAAATATATTTAAGAAGGAGATAGATATATTTCTTAAGGCTAAAGGGACCAAGGGATATGGGGAGAAAGCAGGTACAGGGTACTGAATTTGGATGATCAGTCATGATCTCATTAATGGCGGAGCAGGCTCGAGGGGCCGAATGGCCTACTCCTGCTCCTATCTTCTATGCTTCTATGCTTTGCACCTCCCGTTAGCGCCCTAAGAGGGCGCTAATCAGGGCAAAGCAACGAGAGCCCGGGTGTGGCGATGTTTGCCCGGCTCACAAAATTGACCAGACATTTTGCGGCGGCGCTAAACAGTACCGCCACGATCTCCTGCGCCCGCAGATCGTGATGTCAGTCGAGCGTGCAACGCCCCGGTAGCGTCCTGGACCGGATATTGCTTGGCGCCCTCTGCCTTTCTGCCTGCCACTAGCAACGACAGGTTGCGGGGAACCTTTTGCAGTCGGGAAGGGACTGGGGAATCGCTTCCTGCCTTTTTTTGTCGGCGACATTTTTGCACCACGCATTCTGAGAGAGAGATTTCTGGAGAGATTCAACGCTGTGTGAAGGAGTTTTGGTTACTGAGCAATACTTTGCAAGTTCATTTTGATTTGACCTTCCTTGCATCGATTTAGAAGAGACTATGGGGGCTAGAACAATACGTCATGGAACCAACCAGGGAACAGGCAATTTTAGATCTTGTATTTTGTAATGAGACAGGGTTAATTAGCAATCTCATAGTAAAGGATCCTCTGGGGCAGAGTGATCATAATATGATAGAATTTCACATTAAGTTTGAGAGTGACTTGCCTAAGTTCGAAACTAGAGTCTTAGGGGGAGAAATTCGCTATCGCCCCGTTTGGGGCGCAATTATAAGCCGGGCGCAAAGTTTAGCGCCTGGCGATAATTATCGCCTCCGACTGCAAACTTGGCTTTTATCCCCCCTGGAGGTGATTGGAGCGCTAAATCAAGAGCTACACAAGCTCATGTGATGTCAGTTAGCGATGGAACACAGACACACTTGCGCCGGCCAGTTCTTAAAGGGGAGGGTCGATCTTGCTCTCCAGCCACACCCTGCTCATTGGAGCCTTGAACCTCGGCCTGGAGCGACCTGTGCCTACATTTTCCATTCAAGGACTATGGAGAGGGTGAGAGAACGAGCTCAGCGTTTCAGCGAGCAGGCCTTGGAGGCTCTGGTTGGTGCGGTGGAGCGCAGAAGATCTATACTCTACCCTGAGAGTGGCAGGAGGCCTTTGCCGCGCGACTACAGAAGAGTGTGGAGGGAGGTGGCTCAGCACGTCTCCTCCAGGAGCATGGTGCCCAGGACCCATACTCAATGTCGCAAAAAGTTCAACGACCTCACTCGGGTCGTCAGGGTGAGTGGCTTTTTTTCAATACCTCTCCATCCCTCCATTTCAACCTCACTCTATGGCCAGCGGGTCTTAGAACCCCAAAGCCCAACACTCATCCAACACCATGGCCCTCTCATGAAACACACACGCGCATTCCACACCTTGCATACAGTAAGGGCTATTCAACTATGGGAGGCACATCAAGCAAGACCATGGCTGCATACATGAAGGCTATTCAACTATGGGAAGCACATCAGGCAAGACCATGGCTGTATATTGTAAGGGCTATTCAACTATGGGAGGCACATCAGGCAAGACCATGGCTGTATATTTACTCAGAGACGCCATCCTTTTTCTTGCAGGCCAAGCTATCTCATAACAGGAGACAGCAGCAACGGACGGGTGGAGGGCGGCCTCAGCTGCACCCCCTCAGCGATCTTGAGGCGCGTGTCCACAGGATTGTGGCAAGCCAGGTGATCGGTCCCGTCGCCCCTGGAGAGGTCGACCCCGTTCGGGACAGCAATGGTAAGGTCATCAGCTTTCTCTCCTCTCTCATTCCACTTGTCCCTCACAACACCAGCCTTTGACACTTTCAATCCAACTTACTAAATCACTCCACTCCTTCCTCCCTTACTGCCCCCCTGTCCTCACGCTAAAGCCACTCTTGTACCTCCCTGCTTTCAGATGGTGATTCACCAGCTGAGGAGACGGGCCCATAAGCTGCCAGTGGGAGTGAAGCCGCAGGCGAGGAGGAAGAGGAAGCCGGAGCATCAGCGCCACCCTCTCCCGAGGAAGCCCATGCCCACACTGAGACCGCGTCTTCACTGGAGGGGAGCAGGGGGAAGGGCCTGATGAGGGTGAAGCTCCGGGACCCAGCGGGCAGCAGCAACACAATGTGGCTAGGGAAGCTCGGGGGCCTTCTCCCCGGAGGGAGAGTAGGCCAGCGAGTCCTGCTGCACTGGACGCAGAGGAGGAGCAGTTCATCGCTGAAATGAACACCCAGGCGGTGGACATGCACACTCAGCTCATGGGTGCAGTGGGAAGGGTGCCCGAAACCATTGATGCACTGGCAAGGAGTGTGGAGCACTTCGCTGTAGCACAGGCGGATGCCACGCAAATGCTTAGTGCTGCAATTCAGTCACTGGCTGCCGTGATCCCATCTCAGACTGGTCTCATGCAGACTCAGATTGAGGCCACGCAAGCACTGACTGCTGCCATTGTCGCTGGTTCGGACACATTTCCCCGGGGCTCTCACAGCAGGCCAGCAATCTGTGCTCCATCAGATTGTTTGGGATGCTGAGGTGCTGCCCCGTGGGAGTGCCAGTGTGTCAGTCGAGCAGGGAGTTGCTGTCCTCTCTCAAGATGACAGCATTCCTGCTGCCACCACTGTCACTTCCCCATTGCACTTCCCACCGCCTGTAGCCCAGACTACTGCCGCCCATGCAGAGTTGGTGCAGTCTACAGCCGGGCCATCCAGGCCCAGAGCTGGTCGAGGCCGTCCTTCAAGGGCATCTGTAGTCTCAGGTTCTGACAATCAGCAGCCTTCCACCAGCCTTGCTGCAGCCCATTACGGAGGAGCAGTAGGGTGGGAAAGGGGGAAGTGCGCAAGGGATGGAGATCACCCTCGAAGGGCAAAAAGTAGGAGGTGTGACGAAATGTTGGGAATTTTTTTATTGAAGGCCGAGGTTCGTGTTCAAACTTTTGTTTACTGTTTTGGCCATTATCTCCAGGTTGTGAGAACCAGTTATGTTAATTAATGATTTTTTGTGTTTGTTTCTATCAGTTTGTCATGAAGAAATGACACACACAGAGCTTGTAAAATAAAAAAGTTTTTGTATTCAAAATGTACAGGTTTGGCCTTTGGAATCATTTGTGCCTTGACCGGCTTTGGGGTTGCGGGTTGCTTTCATTCATGTTGTTCTCCATGCCAGAAGCCATTTCCTGAGTAGGGGCCTAGAAGCGGCTTGTTATCAATCGTTGACGGACGGCCCTTGCAGTTTCAACATTGTGGGCCTCCCTCCCGCTGCTCAACGATGTTCCTGGTGGCGAGATGGCTCTCATTGTACCGCAGCTCAGCAGGGGTGTTGGGGTTGCGGAGCAGTGTCACCAGCCAGGTGCAGAGTGGATAACCCTTGTCCCCGAGAAGCCAACCACTTGGCTGATGCGGTGCCTGGAAAAGGTCTGGCACACCAGTCTGGCGCAGGATGAAAGCATCGTGGCTGCTGCCAGGATAGCGGGCATTGACAGCGAGTATCATCTGTCTGTGGTCACAGACCAACTGGACGTTTAAGGAGTGGACCCCTTGCGGTTTCGGAAAACCTCTGCATTCTCCTGCGGTGCCCGCAATGCCACATGCGTGCAGTCAATGGCGCCCTGCACCATGGGGAAGCCTGCTATTCTCGCAAAGCCCAATGCATGTTCATGCTGTTTGCCCTGGGACATAGGGAAAGAGATGTACTGGCGTCTCCTTTTATAGAGGGCATTTGTGGCCTGACGGATACAGCAATGGACCGCGAACTGGGAGATATTGGCGATGTCCCCAGTAGCTGCTTGAAAGGAGCCGGTGGCATAAAAATTCAGAGCCACTGTGACCTTCACTGCCACCGACAGAGACGTCCTGGTCCTCAGTTGAGGCTGCAGATCTGGCTGCAGCAGGTGGCAGAGCTCAGTGACCATCTCCTTGCTGAAGCACAGCCTGCGCAAACACTGCTCCTCAGACAAATGAATGTAGGAGAATTGTTCCCATAATACCCTGGGAGGGTAAGGTCTCCTGTGCAGAGGCCTGTTGGCCGTCCTCCGTCTGGCCATGATTGCCACTCTCTCTCTGCGTCTCTGTTGCCTCTGATTCTGCAGGCGCAGGATGACGCCCCGAATCAGTGCAACCCCCACAGTCTCTTGACAATCGAAGTAATGAAAGTCAAATCTAAAAGTACCTGCAAAGTGATGCTCAGTAGCCAAAGCTACTTCACACTGCGTTGACTCTATGCAGAAGTCTCACTCTCTGTTAGAATGAGTGGTGCAAAAATGTCTACCACAGAAAAAGGCAGGAAGAGGGCACCTTTAAATAGCGCACCCCCCAGCCCCTCACCAACTGGGAAACGTTCCAGTCTCCCTGTCATTGCTTGCGGCAGGCGGAAAGGAGGGGGCCGCCACTCATTATCCGGTCCGGGGCGCCACCAGGACGTTGCATGCTCGACTGACGTCACGATCTGCGGGCGCAGGAGATCGGGGCGGTAAACTTTTGCGCCGCAGCAAAAACTCTAGTCAATTTCACGAGCGGCGCAAACATCACCACGCCCGGGCGCTGGTTGCTGTGCGCCCCATTAGCGCCCTCTTTAGGCGCTAACGGGAGGCGCAAACCAACCAAATTTTTCCCCCCTAAAACTTAAATAAAGCCAATTGCATAGGTATGAGGGGCGAGTTGGCTAAGGTAGATTGGAAAAATAGATTAAAAGGTATGGTGGTAGATAAGCAGTGGCTAGCATTTAAAGAAATATTTCATAATTCTCATATTTCATAACCTGCATGTAGTATATTAACCCTTTAAACAGCATTGCTGACCGGTCCTTTCTGCCTCTTAACACCACAAGTTGCTGGGAGAGTTGTTTATGCAGAAAGTCAGGCACTGGGGCAGCCCAATATCAGAAAGGGGTCTTACAACAAGCGTAGGTCACTTACCTGAACATTTTAATGAATGAACCAGTGACGCTGAAGGAACATGATGCGGAGATGCCGGTGTTGGACTGGGGTGGACAAAAATGAGAAGTCGCACAACACCAGGTTATAGTCCAACAGTTTTATTTGAAATCACGAGCTTTCGGAGCGCTGCTCCTTCGTCAGGTAAAATGAAGGAACAGTGAAGTATCCGTGCCGACTGGCAGATGCTGTGCGGTGCACACATGTGCTTTTATTACCAAGTTTAGCTAGTGTTCAACCGTGGGTTGAGGCTGAAAATATTTTCTTTAAAAGTAAAAAAAGTCTTTGAGAAGGGAAGAAAAAGTTAAAAAGAAATCTCATCTCTAGTAATTGCTGAGACAACAATGGTGTAAGCAGCTTCAGATAACAGCTTGTCTCACTGTAGAGAGAGCTGCAGCCATTCACACCTCTATTCTTTTATGTGATCACAATCATTCACTGGCAGCTTTTGCTCAGGAGATGTTGGCTGAGCTGTGCTGTACTGGGCTGTGTTGGATGGACTGTATTTTGTAGTTACTACCCTAGGCTTTCCAATTGCACCGCCGGCATTGAACCATTTGTTTTAATAGCTCACTGTCGGCATTACAATCGACATTAGACCCAAGGGCAGGGGATGCCCAATGATTCCTTGTGGGGCCCACTAGGAAACAAAAAGGATTCAAGAAACCTACCTGCCTGGGCTCACAATTGCAGTCAGGGCCCGAAGACATCACCAGGACTCCATCTGCGTATTTAAACAAGAACCCCACCGACGTTGGGAGGGTGTCCTTGGCGCCTGCAATTTAAAATTGAAGTTGGCATGTTTTGGCTGGACGATGCCCCCTGTTGGATTTCTGTGTAACTGCTGGCACGAGCTCACCGCAGGCAGGCGCCCCCTGTTGGACAAGGGAGAACTGAAAAGTGCGACCCACCCCGCACCCCAATATTAAGGTGATTGGCAAAAGAACCAGAGGCGACATGAGGAATTTTTTTTTACACAGTGAGTTTTTATGATCTAGACGGCACTGCCTGAAAAGTTGGTGAAAGCAGATTCAATAGTGACAGACATAAGAAAATTGGATAAATGAAGGGTAAATGATTACAGGGTTATGGGGAAAGAGCAGGGGAGTGGGACTAATTGGCTAGCTCTACCAAAGAGCCAGAATGGCCTCTTTCTGTGCTGTATGATTCTATGTATCACAAAAAGTCGATTTGATAATTTCAATT
>CM059436.1:64911006-65003506 GCA_030390025.1 Squalus acanthias | reverse complement strand
AGGGCAGACGGGGCCTGAGTTAAACGTCTTATCCCAGTCTCAGTACTGCACTGTCTGCACTGAAATGTCAGCCTGGATTATGTGCTCCAGTCTCTGGATTGGGACTTGAACCCAGACCTTCTGACTCAGAGGCGAGAGTGCTAAGTACTGTCAAGGAAAACCTGTAGCTGAAAGTCTAGTTTGGAGCTATATTTATATAAGTCAAATTACTTTTGGCCCGCTTCATGGATTGTCTCTTTAAATCTCTGGGCAGCTCTTCCCCTGAGAAGCTGGACCCACTTTTCACAGACAGTTTGCAAACAGTGGGAAAGCAAGTTGTTCAGAGGACTCAAAGAATCTGCAAAGGGATATAGACAGGCTAGGTGAGTGGGCAAACATTTGGCAGATGGAGTATGATGTGGCAAAGTGTGAGCTTATCCACTTTGGCAGGAAAAATAAAAAAGCAAACTATTATTTAAATGGAGAGAAATTACAAAATGCTACATTTCAGAGGGAACTGGTGGTCCTTGTGCATGAAACACAAAAAGTTAGCTTGCAGGTATAGCAAGTAATCAAAAAGGCAAATGGAATGTTGGCCTTTATTTCAAGGCGGTTGGAGTATAAAAGCAGGGAAGTCCTGCTACAACTGTACAAGGTATTGGTGAGACCACACCTTGAGTACTGCGTACAGTTTTGGTCTCCTTATTTAAGGAAAGATATACTTGCATTGTAGGCAGTTCAGAGACGATTCACTAGGTTAATTCCAGAGATGAGGGGCTTGACTTATGAGGAAAGGTTGAGCAGGCTGGGCCTATACTCATTGGAATTTAGAAGAATGAGAGGTGATCTTATCGAAACATATAAGATACTGAGGGGACTCGACAGGGTAGATGCAGAGAGGATGTTTCCCCTCATTGGGAAATCTAGAACTCGGGGGCACAGTCTCAGAATAAAGGGTCGCCCTTTTAGAACTGAGATGAGGAGGAACTTCTTCTCTCAGAGGGTCGTAAATTTGTGGAATTCTCTGCCCCAGAGAGCTGTGGAGGCTGGGTCATTAAATACATTTAAAGTGGAGATAGACAAATTTTTGCAAGATAAGGGAGTGAAGAGTTATGGGGAGCGGGCTGGGAAGTGGCTTTGAGCCCTAGATCAGCCATGATCTTATTGAATGGCGGAGCAGGCTCGAGGGGCCAAGTGGCCTATTCCTGCTCCTATTTCTTATGTTCTTATGTTCTCATGTTTTGCTGAGGTGTGGGGAGGGGTGCTATTTGGGATGGAGACTCTTTGTCAGAACACAGTGCTAGCAGACCCCACCATGCTTTGCCAGCATTTTCTGTTTTAATTTCAGACCTGATCTGCAGGCTGTCTTTGGTTTCAATAGGCTGGATTTTGCCAATGGGGAGCTTTTGGAGGCGGGACTCCCACTTGTCGGGTTTCAGTCCCGCCTCCATCAACTTCTGGCCAACCCACACTATTTTCCCTTGATTGACCTCGTTAAGCCCACCCAGCAGGCTTAGCAGGCCAATTAAGGGAAAGCCGGTAACAGAGAGCGTCAACGTATGACGTTTCTACGTTCAAAATTTTGGACAGATGAATTGTCATCGTTTGACAGCTCTGTGAAGCTGTCAAACACTGACATTCATTGTAGTTTGATGAGTTCTTGAATTCAAGACTCATCAAAGCTCTTTCTTTTGTAGAAATTAGATGGTTGTTGCATTGGAGAATGCAACGGCCATCTGTCATCTCTGCCGCGGAGGTGCGAGACTCTCCGCATCCCCAACTCTTGAAGCCTGCAGGAAGCAACAAAGGTAAGTAAACTTTTACAACACTTTCCACTTACCTCACATACTCACCTCTCCACACTTGCACCCATCACTTACCTTCACAGCGCACTTTTGCACCCCGCAGACCCACTACTCGCCTCGGTGACCCTGGCGGGGTTCGCAGCCTTCGGGAAGCCCGCACTTCAGAGCTCAAAATGGGGATAATTCTCTTATCTGCCTGTCCCCTTCCCGCCTCCTGGCAAGATGGCACGGGGGCGGGTTGGGCACCCGGCCCCAAATTCTGCCATTTTCTTCAATGCTTCTTCCCATTGCCTGATGTAAAAATCATCTCACTGTGTAGAAATTTACAGCACAGAAACAGGCCGAGGTCGTTCTGTTTTGGGTGCAATCAAAGGCCTTCTGAAAATCCAAATACACCACATCCACTGGTTCTCCCTTATCTATTCTACCAGCTGCATCCGCAAAATCCTCAGTACTTCTCCTGAACTGAATCTCGAGACAGAGAGTAATGGTCCTATGTCAGCTGCTGGTGAGCTGTTTGCTTATACCCTGCTCCGTTTTGTACATACTGCCGTGTGTCCTTCTTATCCATTTCTTGTCTTGCTGTTTGGCCTCCTTTTGGACTAATTCGTTGGTTTATTTCCTTATACCCTGCCTCCCTTTGTGCTGGCTGCAGCTTAAATTCCTTGAAGTTCCTGATCCGTTTGTTGTTTTCCGGTTTCCTTCTTTGCAAGCTCGATGCGGAACTTTTGGGTGTGGAAATACATTAATAAGGCATTTGGCCCTTCAAGCCTGCTCCGCCATTCAACAAGATCCTGGCTGATCTTCTACTTCAACTCCACCTTCCCGCACTATCCCTATATCCCTTAATTCCCTTTGTTCCCCCAAATTTACCGACCTCTGGCTTGAATGTACTCAACGATTGAGCATCCACAGCTCTCTGGGGTAGAGAATTCCAAAGATTCACAAGCCTTTGAGTGAAGAAATTTCTCCTCATCTCAGTCCTAACTGGCCTACCCCTTATTCTGTGACTGTGACTGTGACCCCGTGTTGTAGATTCCCCAGCCAGGGGAAATATTTTCCCAGCATTAACCCTGTCAAGCACCTTAATAATTTTATATGTTTCAGTGAGATCACCTCTCATTCTTCTAAACTCTAAGTAATTGTATTCCTTTACTTCACCTGACGAAGGAGCAGCCACTCCGAAAGCTTGTGATTTCAAATAAAACTGTTGGACTATAACCTGGTGTTGTGCGACTTCTCACTAAGTAATATAGGCCTAGTCTACTGAATCTCTCCTGATAGGGCAATTCCCTCATCCCAGGAACCAGTCTAGTGAACCTTTGCTGCACTCCTTCTAAGGCACGTATGTAAGGAGACCAGAACTGTACACAGTACTCCAGGTGTGGCCTCACCAATGCACTGTATAATTGTAGTAATTACTCTTATACTCTAATCCCTTTGAAACAAAAGCAAACATACCATTTGCTTTCCCAATTGCTTGCTGTACCTGCACGTTAACTTTCTGTGATTCATGTACAAGGACACCCAGGTCCCTGTGAGTGCAAACATTTCCCAGTCTGTCACCATAAAAAAAAATATTCTGCTTTTTTGTTTTTCCTACCAAAGTGGATAACTTTGCACTTGCCCACATTGTATTCCATTTGCCATGTTCTTGCCCACTCAGTCAACCTGTCTATATCTCTCTGCAGCCACTTTGCGTCCTCCTCACAGCTTACTTTCCCACTTAACTTTCTATCATCAGCAAAGTTGGATACGTTACACTCAGTCCCTTCATCTAAGTCATTAATATAGATTGTAAATAGCTGAGGCGCCAGCACTGATCCTGGAAGGTAGACTATTTGTCAGATGCATTGTGGTCCTCCTGACCTCGCTGTTGGCCCGTGCAGCACCTTCCCTGGGCCCCGACCCCGCTGCTGGTCCACGCTGTGCCACTCCTGGGCCTAGACCTCGCTGCTGGGCTCGTCCTCGCTCCTGGGTCCCGGCCTCAGACATGAATGATGTTGTCTCTCACAGGATTAAATTAGCACTGATATTCTCGCGATCCCTGGCCCCGAGCTCCACTCGCGATCCACTAGTCACTAGATCACTAGTGCAATGGAGAAGTGTAGTCTTGATGGCAGAGCGGTCTGGGAATTTGGAAGCTAAGTTTAAGTGACGAGCCAGTGCTCACTGATGAGAAGAAAGAACAGGCATGGTCGGGGGATGGGCAGTGGGCTCAGGTAACTTTAACCTTGCAGCTTGAACTTGCAGTTAGGGATAAAATACACCCACTATTAGAGCCAGGGGAACTTAAACAGCAGAAGAGAGGAGACTGGGGGAGAAAGAGCAAAGGATGGCAACGGATGGCCAAGGATGGCAAAGGAGCTCCCTAGGGAGCTGCCAGCCCAGTATACTTGCCTTGGCTAATGCATCCGACGAAACCCGGGCAGAGAGGACCTGCGGGAAGGAGGGAGGAGGACAGCAGCAGTATGTTTGTGTGTGTGTGCTAGGCCGTTGTAGCAGAGCCTGGTCTCCAATCGTCTTGGATCCCCTTGCCATTGGACCAAGACCTTGCTCTGTCAAGCCCGTGTGGTAGCTGGTGTGCAACGGCCACCCCACGTTAAAAGAATTCACGCACAGGCATCGTCCACCCTTTAAAATGAAGTTCGGGACCTGGAACGTCAGGGCCCTCATGGACAACCCCAGTAGTGACACCCTACTGTTATTGTTGCCTGGGAGCTCAGACGTTTCAACATTGACATCGCCACCCTAGGTGAGACCCGGCGGGCAGGGGAAGGCTAGCTAAAGGAGCAAGGTGGTGGCAACACCTTCTTCTGGAAAGGCAAACCTGAAGAAGAACGCCGTCTCCATGGGGTAGGCTTCGCCATAAAAAATGAACTAGTTGAACGTCTCAGAGACTCCCCATGCGGTATAAACGAGCGCCTCATGACTCTTCGGCTCACTCTAGCCTGGAACCAGTGCGCTACGGTCATCAGTGCATACGCCCCAACACTGGAAGCCACAGATGAGTCCAAAGACAAATTCTACTCCAGCCTCGAACAATCCCTGTCCCGAGTCCCAACGGGCGACAAGCTGATCCTCCTTGGCGACTTTAACGCCAGACTTGGAAAGGACACAGACCTCTGGGGAGGTGTGATCGGCAGAGAGGGTTTAGGGAAAGCCAACTCCAACGGTACCCTGCTCCTGTCGAAATGCTTAGAACATGGCCTTGTCATAACCAACACCTTGTTCCGTCAGAGAGACAAGTACAAGGCTTCATGGCAGCACCCTCGCTCCAATCACTGGCATCTGCTGGACTACATCATCGTCCGAGTGAGGAACCGCAAGGACGTCCGCATCACCCGCGCCATGACAGGAGCTGACGACTGCTGGACAGACCTAATCCGCTCTGTCATCTCCATCAATGTAGCCCCAAAACAGCGGCGGAAACAGAAACAATGCCGCAGGAAATTCAACGCTGGAGCGCTGAAAGACCCCGCTAAGAAAGCCCTATTCAGCCTGCGCCTCACAAACAACCTGACGACTCCCAGTGATGCAGAGACACAGAATGTCCAAGCGCCTGGTGTGCACACAAGGCCTCCATAATCAGCACCTGTGAAGAGACGCTCGGTCACTCGACCAGGAAACACCAAGACTGGTTCGACGAGAACGACCAGGAGATCCAGGAGCTAATAAGCCGCAAGCGCAAGGCATTCCTGATCTGGAAACTGCAACAGAACTCGAGAGCAAGAAAGCAGCTCTACAGACGCCTGAAAGCCGAGGTCCAACAAAAAACTCGCGACCTAAAGAACAGATGGTGGGTGGAGAAAGCGCAGGAGATCCAGCAGCTAGCCGACAACCATGATGTGCATGGATTCTTTAGCGCAGTCAAGACCACCTACGGCCCAAGCACCCAAGGTCCTACCCCACTGTGGGCCAAGAACGGAGAGGTACTCATCAAGGACAGAGAGGCAGTCAGTGACCGCTAGAAGGAGCACTTTGAAGATCTCCTTAACCGAAACTCTGTCTTCGACGCGAGTGTCCTCAACACCATCCCGCAGCATGCTACCCGCCAGCATCTCAGCACAACCCCAGCCCGGCATGAGGTTGAAAAGGCCATCCGACAACTGAAGAACAACAAGGCCTCAGGAGCAGATGGAATCCCTGCCGAGGCACTAAAACATGGCGGAGAAGCACTACTGGCGTGAATTCATGAACTCATTTCTCTTATCTGGAAGGAGGAGAGCATGCCAGGGGATCTCAGAGACGCCGTAATTGTGACCATCTTCAAGAAAGGTGACAAGTCTGATTGAGGTAATTACAGAGGAGTTTCCCTGCTGTCTGCCACAGGGAAAGTCATCGCAAGAATCCTCCTCAATCGCCTTCTCCCAGTGGCTGAAGAGCTCCTCCCAGAGTTGCAATACGGATTCCGCCCACTAAAGGGCACAATGGACATGATCTTCACCGCGCGCCAATTACAAGAGAAATGCAGGGAACAGCACCAACCGCTGTACATCGCCTTCTTTGACCTCACAAAGGCCTTCGACGCTGTCAACCGTGATGGATTATGGAGTGTCCTCCTCAAATTCGGCTGCCCTCAAAAGTTTGTCACCATCCTCCGCCTGCCAACGGTACCACCACAGACACAATTCACGTACGGACCGGGGTGAAGCAAGGCTGTGTCATCGCACCAACGCTCTTCTGGTGGAGCTAATTTACAGAACAAACGCGAAACTGTTGAACGTCCGTCGCCTCCAGTCCAGATCCAAGGTTGTCCCATCCTCTGTCGTCGAATTACAGTATGCAGACAACGCTTGCACCACTATTCAAGAAATGAGGGAGAGAGAAAACAGGGAACTACAGGCCAGTTAGCCTGACATCAGTCATCGGGAAAATGCTGGAATCCATTGTTAAGGATGTGGTATCAGGGCACTTAGAAAATCATAACATGATTAGGCAGAGTCAACATGGTTTTATGGAAGGGAAATCGTGTTTGACAAATTTATTCGAGTTTTTTGAGGATGCAACTAGCAGGGTAGATAAAGGGGAACCTATGAATGTAGTATATTTGGATTTCCAAAAGGCATTCGATAAGGTGCCACATAAAAGGTTTGTAGGGGGTGATGGTTTGTGTCAGCTTTACCTCTGACTTCTGAGCGGTTCGAATCGCTCCCACTCCCTTGGTTCTAGACCTTGGACTTATTTGGGGGTTGTGATACAAAGGTGCAGCAGACAACTGAGTTTGATGAAAGAACTTCAATCTTTATTAAAAGGTAAGACACAAATAATAACACTCTTAACACTCTAAAGGTGGGGAACACTTCGGTACAAGCGAGGGAAATGACAGCAGAACAATACTCCACCCCTCCCACTTTACTAGCTAAGTTAGGTTTTGAAGGACCAGGGATAATGCTCACCAATCCTTTCACAGTTGGGCTAAATCGCAGTTTTGGGGTTCGCTGTTTATGGCGGTTAGTGTCTGCCGTACGCGGTAGAGGACTTCACCTGCGTCTCTGCGAGTCCGCTGATGCGGTAGGATGTTGTTTTGGATTTATATGGTGAGTACCCAATTTCTTTCGTTTAGCAGTAGGGTTTAGAGTCTTTGGGGAAAATCTTACCCAGGGGTAAGTCAGGAGTAGTTTGTAGTGTGGAAACTTTGCGGTTCTTCGGGTTTTCTTCCCTGGAGTTGGTCTTTGTTGGTCGCGGTGGCCTGCTAGTCAACGGTCAGTTGGGGGTAATGCACGGTTGTTGGTTTCGTGAGGCGTTTGGTTTCCGCGATGGCTTTAGGCCTTGTTTAGTGTGTCGGTCGACCTCGTGGAGCCGTCGGTCGACCTCGTGGAGCCGTCGGTGACTTGTTGCTGCTATTGCTCCGGGTGACTGTGTTGGGACCATTGTTGGAGGTCCGTCGAGGTGGTATCTTCACGAGCTGGACTCAGGTGTGTCTGAGTGGTGAGCGATGCCGACTCGCTTCCAGCTCGGGTTTTCTTCTTCCTGGTTTCTTCTTCTTCTGATGACCACCGGTTGCGACTGACTGCTCGACCTGCCCTGGAACTGCTTGATGGGCCTTCAATTATACAAAATTGAAGTGGCCTTATCTACCCGCCAAATCTACTCAGTTCATTGTCTGGTTTTTGGCGGGCTCGTAAATCGGTAACGACTTACTAGCACGTTAACTGGGTTTTTAACAGGCCTTCAATCTCACCCATTGAACATGGCCTTATCTACACGCCAAATCTACTCAGTTCATTGTCTGATTTTTGGCTGGCCTGTTACCAGTGACTGCTCTGTAAGTGTCAAATGGGTTTTGGGATGGTTTGCATCCTGTCGATCTCCTTGGCTGAACACTGGTGATTGGTTTCGTGTTTTGGGTTTCTAGGCTGGACTCAGTCTTTTCTATAGCCTGCTCCTGAGTGATTTGTATTATGCAAGTTTTCTGATGGGCCCTGTAACCGGTTTGATGGGGCCTGTTATTTTGGGTGGGACTGTCTTCTCCCAGGGTCTATTGTCAAAATGTTAATGCTTGCTGGGGCTTGAGTAGGGTCATCCCGGTTCCCCAGACAGTGCAATTAACTGCAATAACCAAACCTGCTTTTACAGAGGTCGACCCCAACTTCCTTCACAGCCTTTTCTCCCTTTACAGGCCCAGACATATTTTTAAAATGCCAAAACTTGGTTTTTGGTCTTATATTCCTTAGGTTAGGCCCAACTTCATTTTTATCACTCTGAGGTAGTTCCAAAGTCCTTTTTTCCTTAGGTTTTGGGGATCTGTAAATTTTGGAAACCTTACAGGTTATTACACAAGATTAGGGCTCATGGGGTTGGGGGTAGCATGGACAGAGGATTTGTTAACGGACAGAAAACAGAGAGTAGGGATAAATGGATCTTTTTCAGGTTGGCAGGCTGTAACTAGTGGGGTGCCGCAAGGATCATTGTTGGGGCCTCAGCTATTTACAATCTATGTTAATGACCTAGATGAAGGGACAGAGTGTAATGTATCCAAGTTTGCTGACGATACAAAGCTAGGTGGGACAGTTGGGAGGGTGTCCTTGGCGCCTGCAATTTAAAATTGAAGTTGGCATGTTTTGGCTGGACGATGCCCCCTGTTGGATTTCTGTGCAACTGCTGGCATGAGCTCACCGCAGGCAGGCGCCCCCTGTTGGAAAAGGGAGAACTAAAAAGTGCGACCCACCCCGCACCCCAATATTTAGGTGATTGGCAAAAGGACCAGAGGCGACATGAGGAATTTTTTTTTACACCGCGAGTTTTTATGATCTAGACGTCACTGCCTGAAAAGTTGGTGAAAGCAGTCATAAGAAACTTGGATAAATCTTTGAGGGGTAAATGATTACAGGGTTATGGGGAAAGAGCAGGGGAGTGGGACTAATTGGCTAGCTCTACCAAAGAGCCAGCACAGGCACGATGGGCCGAATGGCCTCTTTCTGTGCTGTATGATTCTATGTATCACAGAAAGTCGATTTGTTAATTTCAATTAGGGTGTGAATAAATAATTCATAAACATTTAGCTGTAATTCCCGCTAGTGCTCTGGGGGAGGGTTTAAACTAAAATGGCAGGGGGTTGGGAACCCGAGCAGGGAGACAGAGGAAAGGGAAAAAGGATAGAAGCAAAAGACAGGAAGGAGAAAAGCAAAGGTGACAGTCAGAGAAATCAAGAGTTTAAATCAAACATGTCCACAGTAAATAATAATTCTAAAAGGTCTAAGAGTGTTAAAAAAACAAGCCTGAAGGCTTTGGGGTAGAAATTAGGTCGCGCCCCATTTGGGGCGCAAATATCGTCCGCGCGCAAATATTAGCGCCTGGCGCTAATTATCGGCACTGACAGGAAACTTCACTTTTACCGCCCCGGGAGGTGAGTGGAGCGCTAAATTAGGCGCTGCACACCTCTCTTAAGGCGCAAAGGCCTAGGAGTGAGGCGCTAACTCAGCGCACGAGCGCAGCGCAGCTGCTGCCAGTTAGCGAGGGAACACAGACACACTGGCGCCGGACACTTCTTAAAGCGGGGGGGGCCACTTGCTCCCCAGCCACACCCTGCTCATTGCAGCCTTGAATCTCAGCCTGGAGAGACCTGTAATCCATTTTGCTGCCAAGCATGGAGAGGGTGAGAGAACGCGCTCATCGCTTCACCGAGCGGGCCTTGGATGCTCTGGTTGACGCAGTGGAGCGCAGACGATGCATGCTGTTCCCAGAGAGTGGCAGGAGGCCTTTGCCACGCGAGTTCAGAAGAGTGTGGAGGGAGGTGGCTCAGACCCAGGACCCATGTCCAGTGCCGCAAAAAGTTCAACGACCTCACTCGGGTCGTCAGGGTGAGTGGCTTTTTCTCAATACCTCTCCATCCCTCCATCTCAACCTCACTCTATGGCCAGAGGGTCTTAAAACCCCAATGCACAACACTCATCCAACACCTATGGCCCTTTCATCAAACACACACACACATTCCACACTTTGCATACAGTAAGGGCTATTCACCTATGGGAGGCACATCAGGCAAGACCATGGCTGCATACAGTAAGGGCTATTCACCTATGGGAGGCACATCAGGCAAGACCATGGCTGCATATTGTAAGGGCTATTCACCTATGGGAGGCACATCAGGCAAGACCATGGCTGCATATTGTAAGGGCTATTCACCTATGGGAGGCACATCAGGCAAGACCATGGCTGCATATTGTAAGGGCTATTCACCTATGGGAGGCACATCAGGCAAGACCATGGCTGTATATTGACTCAGATGCTGTCCTTTTTCTTGCAGGCTAAGCTGGCTCATAATCGGAGACAGCAGCAACGGACGGGTGGAGGGCGGCTTCAGCTGCAACCCCTCAGCGATCTGGAGGAGCGCGTCCACAGGATTGTGGCAAGCCGGGTGATCGGTCCCGTCGCCACTGGAGACGCCGACCCCGTTGTGGACAGCAATGGTAAGGTCATCACCTTTTTGTCCTCTGTCCTTCCACTTGTCCCTCACAATACCAGCCTTTGACACTTTCAATCCAACTTGCTAACTCGCTGCACTTATTCCTCCCTTACTGCCACCCTGTCCTCACGCTAAAGCCACTCTTGTACCTCCCTGCTTTCAGATGGTGATTCACCAGCTGAGGAGATGGTCCCTGAAGCTGCCACTGGGAGTGATGCTGCAGCTGAGGAGGAAGAGGAAGCCGGAGCATCAGTGCCACCCTCTCCCGAGGAAGCCCATGGCCACACTGGGAACACGCCTTCCCCGGAGGGGAGCAGGGGGGAAGGGGCTGATGATGGTGAAGTTCCAGGACCCAGCGGGCTGCAGCAACGCCATGGGGGGGGGGAGGGAAGCACGGGGGAGCAGGGGGGAAGGGGCTGATGATGGTGAAGTTCCAGGACCCAGCGGGCTGCAGCAACGCCATGGGGGGGGGAGGGAAGAACGGGGGAGCAGGGGGGAAGGGGCTGATGATGGTGAAGTTCCAGGACCCAGCGGGCTGCAGCAACGCCATGGGGGGGGGAGGGAAGAACGGGAGCCTTCTCCCCAGAGGGAGAGTATGCCAGACACTCCTAATGCAATGGACGCAGAGGAGGAGCGGCTGATTGCAGAAATGAACAGCCAGGCGGTGGTCATGCACACTGAGCTCATGGGTGCAGTGGGAAGGGTGCCCGAATGCATTGAGGCACTGGCAAGGAGTGTGGAGCACTTCGCTGTAGCACAGGCGGATGCCACACTAAAGCTTACTGCTGCAATTCAGTCACTGGCTGCCAGGAACCCATCTGAGCCTGCTCTCATGCAGACTCAGATTGAGGCCACGCGAGCACTGACTGCTGCCATCCTCGATGGTTCGTGCACATGTCCCCGGGGCTGTCACCGCGCCGCAGCAGGCCAGCAATCTGTTCTCAGGCAAATTGCTCCGGATGCTGAAGTGCTGCCCCGTGGGAGTGCCAGTGTGTCGGGCGAGCAGGGAGTTGCTGTCCTCTCTCACGATGACAGCATTCCTGCTGCCAACACTGTCACTTCTCCACTGCACTTGCCACCGCCTGTAGGACAGACTGCTGCCGCCCATGCAGAGTTGGTGCAGTCTGCAGCCGGGCCCTCCAGGCCCAGAAGTGGTCGAGGCCGTCCTTCAGGGGCATCTGCAGTGTCAGGGTCTGACAAGCAGCAGCCTTCCACCAGCCTTGCTGCAGCCACTGAGGTCCCATTACGGAGGAGCAGTAGGGTTAGAAGGGGGGAAGTGCGCAAGGGAAGGAGATCACCCTCGAAGGGCAAAAAGTAGGAGGTGTGCCAAAATGCTGGTCATTTTTTTATTAAAGGCCGAGGTTCATGGCCCAACTTTTGTTTAGTGTTTTGGACATTATCTCCAGGTTGTGAGAACCAGTTATGTTATTGACTGTTTTTTTGTGTTTATTTCTATGAGTTTGTCATGAGGAATTGACACACACAGAGTTTGTACAATAAATAAGTTTCTGTATTCAAAATATACATGGCTGGTGGTTGGAATTATTGGTGCCTTGGCCGGCTTAGGGGTTGCGTGCTGGGTTGATTCGTGTTTGTAGCACTGGCAGGGGTCCTAGAAGCGGCTTGCTATTAGTCGTTGACGGACGGCCCTTGCAGTTTGACCATTGTGGGCCGCCCTCCTGCCTTGGTGCTGCTGCTGATCATCGTCCTCGGCCTGTTCCTCCTCTTCCTCCTCCTCCTCTTGTGGTGCTGCAAGGCCTGGTGGCATTGGCTGCGTCCTGAGGATTGCCATGTTGTGCAACATGCAGCACACCACTACGAATTTGGAAACTTGCTCAGGCGAGTACTGCAGGGCTCCTCCGGAATGGTCCAGACAGCGGAATCGTTGTTTGAGCACGCCGATTGTGCGCTCAATAATGTTCCTCGTTGCTTGTTGGCTTTCCTGGTACCGCAGCTCAGCAGGGGTGTTTGGCGCACGGAGCGGTGTCATCAGCCAGGTGCTCAATGCGTACCCCTTGTCCCCCAGAAGCCAACCAACTGGCTGATGCGGTGCCTCGAAAATTTCTGCCACAGTACTCTGGCGCAGGATGAAAGCATCGTGGCAGCTGCCCGGATAGTGGGCATTGACAGCGAGAATCACCTGTCTGTGGTCACAGACCAACTGCACATTCAAGGAATGGAACCCCTTTCTGTTCCGGAACTCCTCTGCATTCTCTCGCGGAGCACGCAAAGCCACATGCGTGCAGTCAATGGCGCCCTGCACCATGGGGAAGCCCGCTACCCTCGCAAAGCCCATAGCACGGTCATGCTGCTTGTCTGGGGTCATAGGGAAGGAGATGAAGTCTCGTCTCCTTGTGAAGAGGGCATTGGTGACCTGCCGGATGCAGCGATGCACCGCAAACTGGGAGATATTGGCGAGGTCCCCAACAGCAGCTTGGAATGAGCCAGTGGCGTAGAAGTTCAAGGCCACTGTGACCTTCACTGCCACCGACAGAGACGTCCTGGACCTCAGCTGAGGCTGCAGATCTGGCTGCAGCAGGTGGCAGAGCTCAGTGACCACCTCCTTGCTGAATCGCAGCCTTCGCAAACACAGCTCCTCGGACATGTGGATGTAGGAGAGCTGTTCACGATATACCCTGGGAGGGTAAGCTCTCCTGTACATGCGCCTGATGGGCCTCCTCCGTCTGGCCATCATTGCCACTCTCTGTCTGCGTCTCACTCTGCTCCGATTGAGCTGGAGCAGGACGACGCCCCCAATCATTGCAGCCCCCATCTTCTCTTTGCCAGAAAAGTAATGAGGTACAGCAACGAAAGTAGCAGCAAAGTTAGGATGAACTAGGCAAAACTACCTCACAAAGCGTTGAGTCAATGTAGAAGTCTCTCTCTCTCTCTCTCCGAATCTCTCTCTCTCTCAGAACGAGTGGTGCATAAATGTCGACCACAGAAAAAGACGGGAAGAGGCCCCCTTTAAATAGCGCCCCCCCCAGCCCCAGACCGATTGATAACGTTCCAGTCTTCCGGTCGTTGGAAGCGCCAGGCGGTAAGGCAGGGGGCGCCACTCAATTTCCGCTCCGGGGCGCCCCAAGGGCGTTGCACCACGGACTGACGTCACAATCTGCGCGCGCAGGTGGTCGCAGCGGTAAGTTTTAGCGCCGCCGCACAATCTCAAGTTAAGTTCTCGAGCGGCGCAAACAGCGCTGCGCCCGGGCGTTAGCGCCTTAACGCCCCATTAGCGCCCATTTAAGGCGCTAACGGGAGGCGCAACCAACTGAATTTTTACCCCTTTATGTCTTAATGCGAGGAGCATTCATAATAAGGTGGATGAATTAGCTGCGCTAATAGAGCTAAATGGATATGATATGATTGGGATTACGGAGACATGGCTCCAGAGTGACCAAGGCTGGGAACTCAACATCCAGGGGTATTCGATATTTAGGAAAGACAGCAAAAAGGAAAAGGAGGTGGGCTAGCATTGCTGGTTAAAGAGGGGATTAACACAATTGTAAGGAAGGATATTAGCTCTGATGATGTGGAATCCGTATGGGTAGAACTGAGAAATACCAAGGGGCAGAAAACGTTAGTGGGAGTGGTATACAGACCCCCAAACAGTAATGCTGAGGTTGGGGATGGCATTAAACAGGAAATTAGAGATGCGTGCAATAAGGGCACAGCAGTTATCATGGGTGACTTTAATCTACATATAGATTGGGCTAACCAAATTAGTAACAATACTGTGGAGGAGGAATTCCTGGAGTGTATACAGAATGGTTTCCTGGACCAATATGTCGAGGAACCAACTAGAGACCAGGCCATCTTAGACTGGGTATTATGTAACGAGAAAGGATTAATTAGCAATTTTGTTGTGCGGGGCCCCTTGGGGCGGAGCGATCATAATATGATAGAATTCTTCATTAAGATGGAGAATGAAATAGTTGACTCAGAGACTAGGGTCCTGAATTTAAATAAAGGAAACTACGATGGTATGAGGTGTGAGTTGGGTAGGATAGATTGGGGAATGTTACTCAAAGGGTTGACGTTGGATAGGCAATGGCAAACATTCAAAGATCGCATGGATGAACTACAGAATTTGTTCATCCTTGTCTGGCATAAAAATAAAACAAAAAAGGTGACTCAACCATGGCTGACAAGGGAAATCAGGAATAGCATAAGATCCAAGGAGAGGGCATATAAATTGGCCAGAAAAAGCAGTAAACCTGAGGATTGGGAGCAGTTTAGGATTCAGCAAAGGAGGACAAAGGGATTTATTAAGAGGGGGAAAATAGAGTACGAGCGTAAGCTTGCAGGGAACATAAAAACTGACTGTAAAAGCTTTTATAGATATGTGCAGAGAAAAAGATTGGTGAAGTCAAGCGTAGGTCCCTTGCATTCAGAATCAGGGGAATTTATAATGGGGAACAAAGAAATGGCAGACCAATTAAATACATACTTTGGCTCTGTCTTCACAAAGGAGAACACAAATAACCTCCCAGAGATGTCGGGGAACATAGGGTCTAATGAGAGGGAGGAACTGAATGAAATCAGTATTTGTAGGGAAATGGTGTTAGGGAAATTGACGGCATTAAAGGCCGATAAATCCCCAGGGCCTGATAATCTACATCCTAGGGTAATTAAGGAAGTGGCCCTAGAAATAGTAGATGCATTGCTGGTCATCTTTCAAAATTCTATGGACTCTGGAACAGTTCCCATGGATTGGAGGGTAGCTAATGTTGCCCCACTGTTCAAAAAAGGTGGTAAAGAAAAAACGGGGTATTATAGACCGGTAAGTCTGACATCGGTTGTGGGGAAAATGCTAGAGTCCATTATAAAAGATGTAATAGCAGAGCACTTGGAAAGCAGTGACAGGATTGGACAAAGTCAACATGGATTTACAAAAGGTAAATCGTGCTTGACTAATCTACTGGAATTTTTTGAGGATGTAACTGATAGAATAGATAAGGGAGAACCAGTGGATGTGGTGTATTTGGACTTACAGAAGGCTTGGCTTTCGATAAGGTCCCGCATAAGAGATTAGCGTGTAAAGTTAAGGCACATGGGATTGGGGGCAAGGTGCTGACTTGGATAGAGAACTGGTTGGCAGACAGGAAGCAAAAAGTTGGAATAAACGGGTCTTTTTCCGAGTGGCAGGCAGTGACTAGTGGGGTTCCGCAGGGATCGGTCCTAGGACCCCAGCTATTCACTATATATATTAATGATCTGGACGAGGGAACTAGATGTAATATCTCCAAGTTTGCAGATGACACAAAGCTGGGTGGGCGTGTGTGCTGTGAGGAGGATGCCGAGAAACTCCAGTCTGATTTGGACAGTTTGGGTGATTGGGCAGAAGCATGGCAGATGCAGTATAATGTGGATAAATGCGAGGTTATCCACTTTGGTGGCAAAAACAGAAAGGCAGATTATTATCTGAACGGCAATAGATTGGGAGAAGGGGAAGTGCAACGAGACCTGGGTGTCCTTGTGCACCAGTCGCTGAAGGTAAGCATGCAGGTACAGCAGGCGGTTAAGAAGGCAAATGGTATGTTGGCCTTCGTAGCGAGAGGGTTTGAGTACAGGAACAAGGATGTCTTGCTGCAGCTGTACAGGGCCTTGGTGAGACCACACCTTGAGTATTGTGTGCAGTTTTGGTCGCCTTATCTGAGGAAGGATGTTCTTGCCATGGAGGGTGTGCAGCGAAGATTCACCAGACTGATACCTGGGATGGCAGGAATGACGTACGAGGAGAGATTGGGTCGATTGGGCTTATACTCGCTGGAGTTTAGAAGAATGAGAGGAGATCTCATTGAAACTTATAAAATTCTAACAGGGCTAGACAGACTGGATGCAGGAAGGATGTTCCCGATGGCGGGTGAGTCCAGAACAAGAGGTCACAGTCTAAAGATAAGGGGTAAGCCATTTAGGACAGAGATGAGGAGGAATTTCTTCACCCAGAGAGTGGTGAACCTGTGGAATTCTCTACCACAGAAGGCAGTTGAGGCCAAGTCAGTAAATATATTCAAGAAGGAGTCAGATATACAGTATTTCTTAAGGCTAAAGGTATCAAGAGATATGGGGAGAAGGCAGGTACAGGGTACTGAGTTTGGATGATCAGCCATGATCTCATCGAATGGCGGAGTAGGCTCGAGGGGCCGAATAGCCTACTCCTGCTCCTATCTTCTATGTTTCTATCCAGTATCCCGACAACCTCCTCATTTACCGTAGATTTGGCAAAGTCCTCTTCCTTGGTTAACATACTTCCATGAACCAGCACAATCGGCCAGAGCGATAGAAAGTAAGGGCTCGATTTTGCCTAGCACAAGGAGGCGGGTTTGGAGGCGTGCGAGGTGGTAAAATTGCCAAAAATGGCCGGCGGGCCCGATCCCGCCTCCATCCCGCCTCCGAGCAATTTTCCCAAATGTGTGTTTTCTGACCCCCTTTCCATCCTGCCTCCAAGAGGCACTTAATTTCCTCTATTATCCCATTTTGAGAGGCCTTTCCGATTTTTAGACATTTCCCACATCCTGCACGCCTCCTCTGGAACACGCCAGGTAATCCTGGCGGCCTCACAATCGGATTGCTTACCAACAGCTGCAGCTCCACCATTAAAAAGGAGTTTTCACCGATGATCATTTGCAGGTGGCAGAACTTTGTTGTCTCAGATCTGGGCGAACTTTTAGCAGGCCTACTCATTGTTGTGGAAGTTTGGAGCCTGCACAATCAAAGACCAACCGTGGCAGCAGCAGAACCATGAACAACAGCAACACCAACAGCAGGAGCATCAGGAGCGCCAAGCTGCTAGTCACCCACCTGAAGCTGCACAGGCCAGAAGGTGCCAGCACGCGACAATATTGCTGCCCGGGATGCAAGGGACGCACTCATCTTGGCCAGATTTGGTGAGCCTGCACAATCAAAAACTTTTGTCTCGCACCTTCTTACCAGAGCATCTACAATGGACAAGAACCTGCGGATTCCTATCACTCTGACCACCATACTAACAGTTGCAAGGCGCCCTAAGCCCTCAATGTGAAAGTCCTATTTGCGAAATGACACTGGCCACAACTTCAACAGTTTGCCATCAGATCTGTTTATTATACAATGACAATGATGGCTGGTCCAAAAACAAAACATCACAGCACCCAAGTGACTACCCTTGTGACGACTTGTGCTTTATCTTCCTCTTACGCGTGCTCCTACGTGGTGCTTCCCCTGTGGCTTCAGCAGATGTGGAGGCCCCTTGCTCACTTTCTTGCTGCTCCTGTCTCGACACTTTTGGCGGCCGTCTTCTGGGGTGGCGAACCTGTGCGGGCTCGCCAACAGTCTGCTGCTCCTGCGTCTGTGCAGGGGCTGAGACACCCATCTCAGTTGGGTGAGGACTCTGGTGGGGCTCTGACCAAGGGCTCTGCAGTGGCATGGTCGTGTGAGCGCTTGGAGAGGAGCCCCCACTTCCTTGTTCTCTGCCACCAACATCCCTCTCATGGGTCAGCCCCACTTCAGAGCTAGCAAGTGGCTTGACAGCACCTTGCTGCAATTCAGGGGGGCCATGAGGACCCGTTTCTGCTACTCGAGAGGACTTCCATGAAGGTCCGGTTTGTATGCGCAATAGCTGACCATCGCTCCTCAAGAGATGTCATTCTAGTCTGAACAATGACCATGTTTTCCATACCCTGGCGACTAAGCTCCTCCATGGCCGTAGTCATCCTCTCCTCTACCTTAGCCATCCTCTCCTCTACGGTAGCCAGCCTTACCACGGAGTTAGCCATCCTTTCCACAGAGGTTGCCATCCTTTCCGCGGTGATGCGTTCATGCGCCAATGCCTCCACAAAGGCCCTGCTCATGTTCGCGATGGACTCCTCCATTCGCTCCACACTCGCAGCGACCCTGGAGACAAAACCTGCCAGAGACCCCTGCACCTGTTCCTGGAGTTCCAGCACCGCTCTCCTTCTTGGATGGACCCGGAGGCACAGGGTCGACATGCAGCTGAGCCGAGCTGGCAGAGTGCTGCGCCCTCCGACGAGGACTCTCCACTGCTGTCCCTGTCTCCACCATCTGCTGATGCTCACTTGTGAGCTGTGATACACCAGGTGCCAGCACTACTCTATCTCGCGAAGGTCCCTCCGAGGTGTGCGTGTCTGCGCTAGTGCTGGGTGCGCTGAATTCTGCTGACGCTGCGCCCTCAGAGGTTGCAGCTTCCTCTGAGGAGTCTGGAAGCTCAGGCTCTTCCGCCTGGACAATGGGGACGGGGGCTTTCGATGGTCCTGTGGGGGAGTAAAGGAAAGAGTTAGAGAGGTGAGGTTAAGGTTACATGCACATTGAATAGTGCATATGATCATAAGTCAATCTGTTAGAGCATCAGATTCATTATCAGTGACTCATGCAATGTCAATGAGAGTGATGCCAAACTATTCTGTCACCAGCTTGCTGTGATGTGCCCATCTGTCCACCCCCCACTTGAGATATCGTCCTTCATCGCAGCGATTTCCAGGGCCGACTCCTCCCAGAGGGTGAGCCGGGCTACTGAGGGTGGCTCTCCTCCTGTCATAGCTCTTTTCCTCTTATTGTGGGCTCTCTTTTCCTTCAATGAGGGACACAAGTGGAGTTTGAGTGAGAATGAAGGAGTGAGTGTAGAGAATCCATAGCATAGATGCTTAGAATGATACAAAGGACCCTCCATGTGTGTTGTAAGTTGTTGTTTTCATTGCATCACAGTGATAGGGAGTGTGAGGGCTGCATGGTCGAATAGTTACGTGAATGTGACCATAGAGAGAGAGGGAATGGGTAAGGGTGCAGGGATGTAAGTGTCAAGTGGGATGTGGAGGAAGAGGTTGGCAAAGCAGAGTGCTGGTGAGGAGAGGCGATGGGGATCAGATTGAGGGTGATGGGAAAGACATGCTCACTTTTCCTGTGCGGAGAAGGTCATGAAACCTCTTCCTGCATTGCAGCCAGGTTCTGCAGCTCATTGAAATGGAGTTCACCTCCTCGGCCACTTGCAGCCACACAGCTTTTGTCTGCTGGGGTGGCTTTTTTCTCCCTGAGGAAGGGAACAGCACCTCCTTAATACATCCGGCGTTTGCAGTCTCCAGAAGAAGCAAGGCTGCTTACAGGCCTTAAATCCAACAGCAGTGATGACGTCATCGGAGGCGACTTTCTGTATGAAAAGACTCAATGGGCCAGGGGTTCCCACACGCAGGAAATCAATTGGCCAATTTGGGGGAAATCCCACTTTTTCAACACTTCACTTAGGAGTCGGGGTCCTGACACGATTTCCACCTGACACGCCCCAGCCCGCCCACACTGACAAAATCCAGCCCTAATTGTTTCTTTTTTCTCCTTTCCATTAGAAAGTATTCCTTGATGTATTTAAGAGTGGTAACCTGGTGCAGTTTTATTAATACAGCTGAAAATGGGTTTATCAGGGAAAATAACCATTTTGAATGAGAGTGTCTGGTTCTCCCTGAGTAACCCGATTTAAAATCACTGAAAATGAGTTTTGTTTAAAGTGTGCTGAACCATTTAACAGTCTCATTGGTGTACATTAGTCAGTTTCCTCGTCAATGAAATATTTTTGAAATGAACACACTTGTAAAACGTGCCTTTCCACCTAAGAAAATGAGCAGAATTTGATGAGCCTTCCTGAACCAGCGCAATCTCGCAATTTCAACCTGGGGCGGTGCCTGATTCGGGCGAATTGAATCTTTACCCAGTGTGAAAGATCAGGGAAAACACGAGCGTAAGTGGTTTTGGCCTGACGGGGAATCCAGGAGGGCTTCCCCGCGCAGGCCTCTGCTTACAATTGCAGTCGGTCCCTAAGCCGTGACCAGGACCCCACCTGCATATTTAAATAAGGACCCCGCCGGCTTCGGGCGGCTTTCCTTGGTGCCTGCAATTTAAAATCGTAGTCGGCAGGATTTGGGCGGAAGGCCAACGGGTAGGACTCCCAGACAGATTAGAAAGTAATTTCAATAAGTTTGCGTTGAGTCTCGCTCTTTCTGATCTTAAATCTCACGAAAGGTTCCCTGACCTTCACATTTCTGCATTAAGGTTTAAAAAGTTTTATTAGATTGTTTGCTTGGTTTGCCTTGTGGGGCCGGGTGAATTTTCCTCAGTTTTCAGATTCGGCTCTTCTGCGACTCTCATCGTCGACAAAAGAGACAATTATTCCTGTTTCTCTCTGATCACTGCTGGGCTGACTCTCATCCCACACGGGACGCCGCTCTTCTGCTGCTCACTGCCTGCTGCCTTGCTGCTACATGCTTGCTTCCCTGGCCGTGGGTTTTGCCCCGCTCCATTCTGCTTTCAGAACTTGCCTTGCGCTGGATGGACTGGCTCCTCAGGGTCCTCCTGCTGCTCCCGGTCTTGTGTGCTCCTCGTTGCCTATCAGCTATTCTTCGGCCCATCTGCTTCATCTGCACTGAGCTGCTGGATTTACCCTTCACCTGCCCCTGGATCCCCGATCTTTGTTGTTCTTGGTCCCTGGGTTTCACGCCCACTTCTCCATGCTTCTCCACTATCATGCCAGGTCAGCTGTTAACACCTGAGGCCACTCTACCCTTCCACTGGACCCCAGGATCAACTTCCGCCGGTCAATTTTCTTCTCCTCTTCAGCCTGATGAATCCACTGGAGTTTCCTGTTTCGACCTCCTGCAGCACATCAGTTGAATCTCTGCTCCTCCGACAGCTCCTCAATCCAACATCTCTCCTCTGATGACTCCGAACCTCTCTCCTTCATTGATTGGTGGCTTCTCCAAGCTGCCTCCACCCTGTCTGCAATTGAACGTCATCCCATCGTAACCTCCTGGCCCTCAGACTTTAAACCGGGGTATGGCTAGTGAGTTGTTGTTTGCACCTTTTGTTAGAAATTGGACCTTCAGTCATGCACAGTCATCAAAATTTTCAATTGATCCAAAATGTCTGGATCCATTTTCAGGGGGTAACATGCACCAATCAGCTTATCATCTTTCTATTAGGCACTTTCCAGCCTCCCGGACTCGACGCTGAGTTCAACAATTTCAGATCATAACCTCGTAAATCCAACAAGGAATTCAGAAGAAACTTCTTTACCCAGAGCGTGGTTAGAATGTGGAACTCACTACCACAAGGAGTTGTTCAGTCGATTAGCTTAGATGCATTTAAGTGGAGCTAGATAAACACATGAGTGAGAAAGGAATAGAGGGATATGTTGATGGGGTTTGATAAAAACGGGTCGGAGGAGGCTCATGTGGAGCATCAAAATCTGCATGGACCTGTTGGACTGAATGGCCTGTTTCTGTGGTGTAAATACTTTGTAACCCGCCTTGGCTCCATGTCCCTTAACCGGAATTCTGATCTCTACCCACTGACCTGGGCTAAGAGAGCAGGCACATCAGCCACGGTTCCTGCTCCTGATCAATAATCAGTGACCCAGGGATAGAGTAACATCATTCAGGGTTTCTGCTCCTGTGAGCTCTGCTGGAAATCGTCACTGGATGTCGGGCGAGAACAGGATCTTAATCATTCCTGTTAACTATTATGAGAAGTCGCACAATACCAGGTTTTCGTCCAACAGCTTTATTTGAAATCACAAGCTTTCGGAGCTCTTCTCCTTCATCAGGTGAAGTGAAGAGATGCAGATAGGCACAGCATATATAGTCAGAGAACACTGCCAGATGATTACAGTTAATCTTTCTAACTGCCCTTTATCACACCTCGGCAGAGAGATAATCACGGTAATCAAAGGTGTGGATGGTGTCCAAACAGGTCAGTCAGGAAAACATTACATCAAAGACAATGAGGTGGGGTCACAAGGGGTCAATGTGGCAGATGCTGGGGTCTGGATGGAAAACAAAAAACTTTTTTTGCTGGAAATCACAGCAGGTCCGGCCGCATCTGTGTAGAGAGAACAAGCCAACGACGACTCGAGTCTGGAAGACTCTACGTCAGGTGGGGTTACATGTAGCGTGACATGAACCCAAGATCCCGGTTGAGGCCGTCCTCATGGGTGCAGAACTTGGCTATCAGTTTCTGCTCGACGATTTTGCGTTGTCGTGTGTCTCGAAGGCCGCCTTGGAGAACGCTTACACGAAGATCGGAGGCTGAATGTCCTTGACTGCTGAAGTGTTCCCCGACTGGGAGGGAACACTCCTGCCTGGTGATTGTTGTGCGGTGTCCGTTCATACGTTGTCACAGTGTCTGCATGGTCTCGCCGATGTACCATGCTCCGGGGCATCCTTTCCTGCAACGTATGAGGTAGACAACGTTGGCCGAGTCACATGAGTATGTACCATGTACCTGGTGGGTGGTGTCCTCACGTGTGGTGACGGTATCTGTGTTGATGATCTGGCATGTCTTGCAGAGGTTGCCGTGGCAGGGTTGTGTGGTGTCGTGGTCTCTGTTCTCCTGAAAGCTGGGTAATTTGCTGCGAACGATGGTTTGTTTGAGGCTAGGTGGCTGTTTGAAGGCGAGTAGTGGAGGCGTGGGGATGGCCTTAGCGAGGTGTTCGTCGTCATCGATGACATGTTGAAGGCTGCGAAGAACATGGCGTAGTTTCTCCGCTCCGGGGAAGTACTGCACGACGTAGGGTACCCTGTTGGTTGTGTCCCGTGTTCGCCTTCTGAGGAGGTCTATGCGATTCTTCGCTGTGGCCCGTCGGAACTGTCGATCGACGAGTCGAGCGTCATATCCCGTTCTTACGAGGGCGTCTTTCAGCGTCTGTAGGTGTCCATCGCGTTCCTCCTCGTCTGAGCAGATGCTGTGTATTCGCAGGGCTTGTCCATAGGGGATGGCTTCTTTAACGTGGTTAGGGTGGAAGCTGGAGAAGTGCAGCATTGTGAGGTTGTCCGTGGGCTTGCGGTAGAGTGAAGTGCTGAGGTGTCCGTCTTTGATGGAGATTCGTGTGTCCAAGAATGAAACCGATTCTGAGGAGTAGTCCATGGTGAGTTTGATGGTGGGATGGAACTTGTTGATGTTATCGTGTAGTCTTTTCAGTGATTCTTCGCCGTGGGTCCATAGGAAGAAAATGTCGTCGATGTATCTGGTATATAGCGTTGGTTGGAGGTCCTGTGCAGCGAAGAAGTCTCGCTCGAACTTGTGCATGAAGATGTTGGCGTATTGAGGTGCGAATTTGGTCCCCATGGCTGTTCCGTGTGTTTGGGTAAAAAACTGGTTGTCGAAGGTGAAGACATTGTGGTCAAGGATGAAGCGGATGAGTTGTAGGATGGCATCTGGAGATTGGCTGTTGTTGGTGTTGAGTACTGAGGCTGTCGCAGCGATGCCGTCATCGTGGGGGATATTGGTGTAGAGTGCCGAGACGTCCATCGTGGCGAGGAGTGTTCCTGGTTCAACTGGTCCGTGGGTGCTGAGTTTCTGTAAGAAGTCTGTAGTGTCGCGACAGAAGCTGGGGGTTCCCTGTACGATGGGTTTCAGGATGCCCTCGACGTATCCAGAAAGGTTCTCACACAGGGTTCCGTTGCCTGATACAATAGGACGTCCGGGTGTGTTGGCTTTGTGTATCTTTGGGAGGCAGTAGAAGTCTCCCACGCGGGGGAGTACGTAGGATGAGAGCGCGTAGGATGCTTTGAAGGTCTGGATCGAAGGTCTTGATCAGTCTATTGAGTTGGCGGGTGTGTTCTTTGGTTGGATCTGCGGGTAACTGTCTGTAGTGTTCCTGGTTGTCCAGTTGTTGGTATGCTTCTTTGCAATAGTCCATTGTGTTGTGTATGACGATGGCTCCTCCTTTGTCCGCTGGTTTGATGACGGTGTTGCGGTTGGTCTTGAGAGCGTGGATGGCGTTGCGTTGTGCTCGGGTGACATTCTGGACTGTCTTGTGAGTGCGGCTGATGAATCTGGCGTTGATGCATCTCCTGACAGCTTGAGCATACATGTCAAGCTTAGGGCAGCGACCCTCCGGAGGGGTCCAATTTGACTCTTTCTTCTTCGGTTGCTGCACTGTGGGTCCCTCTGTCTGCTGTTCCGGATCATTGATTGTCTCATTGGGTTCGCTGCTGACATCTTGGGATTCGTGGAAGAATTCCCGGAGCCTCATTCCCCTGATGAATTCCTCTGTGTCTGCCGCGAGACCGATGGGGTCCATTTTGGTGGTGGGGCAGAAATTGAGCCCTCGGCTGAGAACTTCGATTTCGTCTGGTTGAAGGGTGTGGTCGGACAAGTTGACGATGGACTTCCCTGTGGTTGCAACCATGGTACCGGCGGAGGCTTGGTTGCTGCTGGTGGTGATGCCGAGTTTCTCAATCTTCCTGTTCTTGGTGTGCATGTAGGCAGCGTAGTTCCGTTGCCTCGTCTGTTTGGCGGTGTCTCGTAGCTGGTCTGCTGTGTCCTGAGCACAGGCTGAGAACAGTGTGACCTTGTGACCCCACCTCATTGTCTTTGATGTAATATTTTCCTGACTGACCTGTTTGGACACCATCCACACCTTTGATTACCGTGATTATCTCTCTGCCGAGGAGTGATAAAGGGCAGTTAGAAAGATTAACTGTAATCATCTGGCAGTGTTCTCTGACTATATATGCTGTGACTATATGCATCTCTTCACTTCACCTGACGAAGGAGCAGTGCTCCGAAAGCTTGCGATTTCAAATAAAGCTGTTGGACTATAACCTGGTGTTGTGCGACTTCTCACTACAATTTCTTGATTAATATTCTGTCCAACGGTATAGCAACTGTTAGGGGGCCTATATACTACTTGATTCAAAAGCTCTTCAACGTAGGTAAGTGTGCAGTTATGGAGGCGCAACCAACTGAATTTTTCCCCCTAAGACTCTAGTTTCGAACTTAGGCAAGTCATTCTCAAAATTAATGTGAAATTCTATCATATTATGATCACTCTGTCCCAGAGGATCCTTTACTATGAGATTGCTAATTAACCCTGTCTCATTACAAAATACAAGATCTAAAATAGCCTGTTCCCTGGCTGGTTCCATGACGTATTGTTCTAGGAAACTGTCCCGAATGCATTCCATGAAGTCGTCCTCCAGACGTTTTTGTTGCACAGCAGGAGCAGCCTCTGACAGTGACGTACGTGTGGACAGGCACAACCCTCTCCCATCTGATTGGTGGAATACTGTCAATTTACATATCTATGAAGCAGTTTCACTGAAAAAGGAAAAAAGGCAACTTCTGTAAACTAATCTTCTGTTCCAATTAGAAAATATCCCAACAGTGAAAACGTCAGCAGTTATACGTCTTTGGGCACAGTCAGCCTGACTTAACAGAGGGAGGGCAAACGGGAGCTGAGAACAGTTTGGGCCGCGCGGGTATCGCTTCTCGGCCTTTTGGCTAAGATCAAGTGTAGTATCTGTTCTTATCAGTTTAATATCTGATACGTCCCCTATCTGGGGACCATATATTAAATTGATTTTTGGAACAGGGAGATGGAATAGGGGCTTGCTCCGTCCACTCCACGCATCGACCTGGTATTGCAGTGCCTCTGGGAACGGTGCACCTCCCTCTCGGGAGATTTGCAAAAATTAAAAACAGCTTCATCAAAAACATACACTTTCTTTTCTTTACTTTTTTCCCCCACCATGTCTACATTTCAAAATATAACACACCAAGGAACAACTTCAAAACAAACACAGGCCACCGCTCTCTACATTCGCTCTCAAATTTTAAACCACAACATTTTAAAGCAGAAAGCTGCTGCCGCTGCCGTTGCTCTGCTCTTCAAAGTACAACAACCCCAAACAACAATGGGCTCAAAGCTGCCACACTTTACAGCTAGTCACAAATGTGTAAATCCACAAGATCAGACATACTCTGCAAATGATTGAAAGGTCAAAGACTCAACAATCAAAAGTAGCCATCACTGGTCACATTCCTGTATTTCCACACCCAAAACTTACGCAGAAAACTCCACCGAAACCAACTAAAGGCATTTAACCTGCAGCCAAGCACAAAGGGAGGCAGAGTATAAGGGAATAAACCAACAATTAGCCCAAAAGGAGGCCGAATGCCAAGAGAACAACACGGTGGCATAGTGGTTAGCACTGGTGCCTCACAGCGCCACGGACGCGGGTTCGAATCCGGCCTCGGGTGACTGTCTGTGTGGAGTTTGCACATTCTCCCCGTGTCTGCGTGGGTTTCCTCCGGGTGCTCCGGTTTCCTCCCACAGTCCAAAAATGTGTGGGTTAGGTTGATTTGGCTATGATAAATTGACCCTTAGTGTTAGGGGGGGATTAAATATGTGGGGTTACGGGGATAGGATGGGATATGTTAGGGGGAATTAAATACGTGGGGTTACGGGGATAGGGTGGGATATGTGTCGGTGTAGGCTCGATGGGGATTCTGTGTGGGAAAGCAGGGACAGGGTACTGGATTTGGATGATCAGCCATGATCGTATTGAATGGTGGAGCAGGCTCGACGGGCCGAATGGCCTACTCCTGCTCCATGTTTCTATGTTTCTAGAACAAAGTGGATAAGAAGGACGTAAGACAGTTCGTACAAAAGGAAGCAGGGCAGAAGGAAACTACTCAACAGCAGCTGACATAGTACCAGAACTCTCTCTCTCTCTCTCTCAATTCAGTTCAGAAGAAGTACTAGAATCAGAAAAAGCTAAAGCCCCTAGCCAACGGGGTAATACAGTTAGGAATTTAGATTGCCAGTCACAAAACCAAGAAGGTGTCCATGACTGGACATCTACTCGCCAAAATGATAGGAAAGGTGCGAAACAGCAATGAATCGCTTCTCGGCCTTTTTTGGCTAAGATCAAGTGTTAACGCTTGATTCTAATGCTAATTGACCTTGAGTCACGATACTTGTTTTTCTGGTTTGGGTGGATCTTTATGCTGGCTCTGGCCTAACGCCCTTTGAAAAGCAAACTCTCCCTGCTATTGGTGGATCTTCATGCTGGCTTCGGCCTCACGCCAATCAGGGAAGAGCGATCTGCATAGATGGCGTCCGACGCAGAAGCGAGCGAGGGAGCCCGAGATAAGAGCTATCGGGCGGCGATATGGCGGACGATGGAGGGGCGAGCGAGGGAGTGCGGAGCGGAGAGCGATCGGCAGGGCGAGGTGGCGACCAACCGAGGAGCGAGCTCGAGACTCCAGAGCAGAGGGCGATTGGCACACGAGGAGGCGGCCAACCGGGCGGCGAGCCAGGGAGTTCGCAATACTGTCCGAGTCACAGTCAAGAAGGTGGAAGGAGGAGCGCCGGTAGACCGCTCGTTCTTCATCAAGAGAATCGTCCTTGGATCTTGCGGGTTCAAAGCTGCGGACATTTTCGCTCTGCAGGATTTCCCCAACGCCGGTTACTTTGACGTAACCTTTAGAAACGTCGCTGGATGCCTGAAATTCCTGCAGGCAGTCAATGAAAAGAAGAGTAAAGAGCTGCACTTAATCAAAAGTGCCGAGTCGCTCTTCACCCTCCCGTCGCAAAGAAACCGCCTCGTCACTGTACACATGTACAACCCCCACATCCCTGTCATCGACGTGCTCACCTTCCTTGGCAGATACGTCGATGATGCTGGAAATAGCGTGGACATCAATGACCTCTTTGGGATCTGGACGGGGAAACGGCAGATCAAGGTCACGCTGAAAGTGGACACAAAAGGAACCATCCTGCACCCCCCTTCCAGCTTCGCCATCGGAGGAAGTCAGGGATACATGGTGTACGCCGGCCAACCCAGGGTGTGTCGAACCTGCGGGAAACCTGGGCACGTGGCGGCCAACTGCACGGTCATCATCTGCAGGAACTGCAAGAAAGAAGGCCACCAGACAAAGGACTGCAGAGAAAGTAAGATCTGCAACCTTTGTGGTGAGGCTGGTCACCTCTACAAGTCCTGCCCCAAGCGCAGTCTCAGCCAAGCGCAGGCGGCAAAGAACAATGTGGTGCTCGAGGAAGAGACCGCAAAGGTCGCCCCAAAGGAGACCAACACCGCTCCCAGCACCAAGCCCCTCAATGATAACACCACGAACATGGACGACTCTGAGGGAGAAAAGGGAAAGGATACTGCAGGAAACTGCCACGCCTCGGAACCCAGCCCTCAGCCTCCTCCCCAGCAGATCGCATCCATGGAAGGGGAGGAACTACTGGGGGCCTGGCAGATGGTGAAGAGGAAAAAGAAACGTACCAAGCCAAGACCCGTCACCCCCCCAGGAAAAGGAAAAGGTTGCCCAAAGCGGTTCTTGACCCCATCGGACAGAAGCGGCTGCTCCTCGTCTGACGAGGAGAGGGGGGTTGGCAACAGCCGCCACCAACAAAAAAAGCGGCACAGCACACCAGCACCAGAGGAGACTGAGATGACCCCTCAGCTCCAGAACACCGGAAGCAACGAAGCGACCAGTACACCCCAGCTCCGGGAAACCGGGAGCAACGAAGCATCCAACGCACACCAGCTCCGGGAAACCGGGAGCAGCAAACCCAGAGGCGACAAGCTGAGGGAAAAACCACCCATGAACGAGGAAAACCCATCCGACATGGGGGAAGACTTCTCCTCACCGCCGTCGTCACCCCAGCGGTGCAACAGCCCCTCAAGAGACCAGGACGGGTACCTCAGCTCAGGGCAAGTAGAAAATTTTGCTAACGCCTTGGGTATGCAGGCACAGGCCACCGGGCCGGTAACAGCATAAAGAACTGCTTGTTAAAATGGGACTTTGGACACTATTTTAAATTTTAAAATGGGTTTAAAAATTGCCAGCATAAATGTGCGTAGCATCAAAAGCACTACGCGATGTGTTTCCACCTTGGGGTATCTGGCCAAGGTCAAGGCCGACCTGTTGTTCCTGCAGGAGTGCGGCCTGCCGCACCTCAGCAACTACCGGCAGTGGTCGCGATGGTGGTCCCAGGGCCAATCGATCTGGTCAGGAGGCAACGATTGCCGTGCCTCCGGCCTGGGTATTCTGCTGCGGGGAGGCAACTTCACCATCACCGAAGTTAAGGAGGTGGTGGGCGGCCGCCTCCTCGTAGCAGACGTGTTGTACAAGAACGCCCCGCTCAGGCTGATCAACGTGTACGCCCCGGCTCTCAAGAACGAGCGGCTGGCCGTTTTCCAGCAGCTGCCGCTGCTGCTGGCGACATCCAGGCCGGTTATTCTGGGCGGTGACTTCAACTGCATCATCGATGCGGCTGGACGATCCGGCAGAGCCGACAGCAAACTGGACGCCACGTCCAGACTCCTGATGGAAGCGGTAAAAGACGCCAAGCTGCACGACGTCTTCAGCAACCCTGCAGACGGAGCGCAGCGTAGATACACCTGGTCGAGACCAGACGGGTCCGTCCGTTCCAGGATAGACTTCCTGTTTGTGTCCCAAGCGCTCGCGGTCAGATCCACCGACGTCACGCCGGTGTTCTTCTCTGACCACTGCCTCTTACTGGCTGACTGTCACCCACAGGAAGAGCAGAAAGTTGGCAGAGGGATATGGAAGCTGAACGTGAAACTGTTGACCCCAGAAAACATTGAGGAACTCAAAAGGGATTACAAAGGTTGGAGAACCGTGAAACCCCTCTTTGATTCCCCGGCGCACTGGTGGGAAACGATCAAGGCGAACATCAAGAGGTTCTTTATCCTCAAAGGTGTTCAGAAGGCGAGAGAGAGACAGAGGGAAACGTCCCGACTCCAGAAAACCATGCAGAATCTGCTCCTGCTGCAGTCGATGGGGGTCGACGTCGGGGAGGAACTCCAAGAGGTGAAGGGCCAGCAAGCCTCGCTCTACGCCTCCGAGTCCTCCAAGATCATCTTCCGCTCCAGAGTCCGCTCCGTGGAGCAGGACGAGACGTGCTCGCGTTTCTTCTTCCAAAAGGTACACAGAGGGAGCTCTGTGATCGACAGCCTGAAGGAAGAAGACGGTTCTGTGACGTCCTCGCAGCCTGACATACGAAGGATCAGCAAATCCTTCTACGCCGGGCTGTACGACGCGAAGCCCACAGACCGCGCGGCCTCCCAGTCTTTCCTGTCGTCTATCTCGGAGGTGCTAGACGACAGCAAGCGGGAGAGTCTGGATCACCCGTTAACTCTGGACGAGCTGACAAAGGCCGTCCGGTCCTTCGAGACGAGTAAAACTCCCGGAAGCGACGGCTTACCGGTCGAGTTGTATTCGGCTCTGTGGGACTGGATGGGCCCAGACCTGCTGGAAGTGTACGGGGGTATGCTTCTGGCCGGCAGCATGTCAGAATCGATGAGGAAAGGCATCATCACCCTCATCTACAAGCAGAAGGGCGAGAGGGAAGAAATTAGAAACTGGCGGCCCATTTCGCTGCTTAATGTGGACTACAAGATTCTGTCCAAGGTCATCGCCAACAGGGTCAAGTCTGCTCTGGAGCTGGTGATCCACCCCGATCAGACCTGCGCCGTCCCCGGCAGGAAAATCTCTGATAGCCTCGCGCTACTCAGGGATACGATCGCCTACGTGCGCGACAGGAGGGTGGACACCTGCTTAATCAGCTTGGACCAGGAGAAGGCTTCGATAGAATATCGCACACGTACATGATGGACGTGCTCTCCAAAATGGGTTTTGGGGAGGGAATCCGCAATTGGATCCAACTGCTCTACACAGACATCAGTAGCGCAGTTCTAATCAACGGGTGGGAATCAGAAAGCTTTCCGATCAAATCTGGAGTCAGGCAGGGCTGTCCTCTCTCCTCTGTCTTGTTCGTGTGTTGTATCGAACCTTTTGCCGAGTCCATCAGGAGGGATACGGGCATAAGAGGGGTGACGATCCCAGGCAGCGGAGGCACTCAGGTTAAGGCCTCCCTGTACATGGACGACGTCGCCGTCTTTTGCTCGGATCCGCCGTCGGTCCGCAGATTGCTGAGCATCTGCGACCAGTTTGAACTGGCCTCGGGAGCGAAAGTTAATCGCAGCAAAAGCGAGGCCATGTTCTTTGGGAACTGGGTCGACCGATCCTTTGTGCCCTTCACCGTCAGGTCAGATTACCTGAAGGTGCTGGGAATATGGTTCGGAGCGGCCGGGGCGTGCACCAAAAACTGGGAGGAGCGTATCGCCAAGGTACGCCAGAAACTGGGAATGTGGGAGCAGCGCTCCCTGTCGATTACGGGCAAGAACCTGGTCATCAGGTGCGAGGTGCTGTCGGTGTTGCTGTACGTGGCGCAGGTGTGGCCCATACCCCGACCCTGCGCCGCCGCAGTCACCCGAGCCGTCTTCCACTTTATCTGGAGATCCAAAATGGACCGTGTCAGGAGGGACACGATGTACAAATCTCCAGAGCAAGGGGGAAAGAACGTACCCAACGTCGCCCTCATCCTGATGGCCACCTTTGTGTGCGGCTGCATCAAGCTCTGCACAGACCCTCGGTACGCAAACACCAAGTGTCACTACGTGCTGAGGTTCTACCTGTCCCCGGTGTTGCGAAGGATGGGCCTGGCCACGCTGCCGCGGAACGTTCCATCCAGTTGGACCGTGCCGGACCACCTGTCCTTCGTGGAAAAGTTCTTAAAGCAAAACACCTTCGACCACAAGGCCGTTAAACAGTGGTCGGCGCGTAACGTCCTCGAGACCCTACGGGAAAAGGAGATGGTGGATCCTGTCGGATGGTTCCCCGAGCAGACTGTCGAAGTCATTTGGCAGAATGCCTCATCGCCAGAGCTCACAAACAAGCACCAAGACGTAGCTTGGCTGGTGGTGAGAAGGGCCCTCCCCGTCAGATCCTTCATGCACTCCCGACGTCTCTGTTCCACCGCACGCTGTCCCCGAGGAGGCTGCGCCTGGGACGAGACCGTCATCCATCTCCTTCTGGAATGTGCCTTTGCAAAGAAGGTCTGGAGAGAGATGCGGTGGGCCTTGTCAAGGTTCATCCCGAGCAGCTCCGTAACACGGGACTCTGTGCTCTACGGACTGTTCCCAGGGACGCACACCGAGACAGACATCAACTGCTGCTGGAAGATCATCAACTCGGTGAAAGACGCCCTTTGGTCTGCCCGAAACTTGCTGGTCTTCCAGAGCAAGGAGTTGTCCACGACCGAGTGTTGCAGACTGGCACATTCCAAGGTCCAGGACTACGTGCTGAGGGACGCACTAAAGGTTGGTGCCGCCGCCGCCAAGGCACGATGGGGAAGGGCCACAGTTTAAGGCCCTCCCGCCAGTGTACACCGAGGGGCTGAAATCAGTATAAAAACCCCCTCGGCCGTATGAAGTACAAGTGTTTTAATGTAAATGCACTTGTAATCTGTGGACTGTGAATTGAGTACCATGTATCGCATTCATCTGTATTATGCCACATGTAACATGATTGGTGGATTGTAGTGAAATGTATTTTGACAAGAATTGAAATGTATCTTGACCCCTGTATGACTTTGAAAATGTATTATGAAAATGTATAGTAACGTGTCTCTGTAAATTGAGTGCCATGTACCGCAGTTAATTTGTATTGTACCAGATGTGGACTGTATTGTGATGTATGTGAACAAATATTTTTTATGAATAAAGTATATTTTGAAATAAAAAAAAAAAATCTGTTCTTATCAGTTTAATATCTGATACGTCCCCTATCTGGGGACCATATATTAAATTGATTTTTGGAACAGGGAGATGGAATAGGGGCTTGCTCCGTCCACTCCACGCATCGACCTGGTATTGCAGTGCCTCTGGGAACGGTGCACCTCCCTCTCGGGAGATTTGCAAAAATTAAAAACAGCTTCATCAAAAACATACACTTTCTTTTCTTTACTTTTTTTCACCACCACCCCGTCTACATTTCAAAATATAACACACCAAGGAACAACTTCAAAACAAACACAGGCCACCGACCGCTCTCTACATTCGCTCTCAAATTTTAAACCACTAAATGCTCACAAACTCAGCGTCGAGTCCGGGAGGCTGGAAAGTACCTAATAGAAAGATGATAAGCTGATTGGTGCATGTTACCGCCTGAAAATGGATCCAGACATTTTGGATCTATTGAAAATTTTGATTCAAACGAGAATGACTGTGAAGGTCCAATTTCTAACAAAAGGTGCAAACAACAACTCACTAGCCATACCCCGGATTAAAGTCTGAGGGCCAGGAGGTTACGATGGGATGACGTTCATTTGCAGACAGGGTGGAGGCAGCTTGGAGAAGCCACCAATCAATGAAGGAGAGAGGTTCGGAGTCATCAGAGGAGAGATGTTGGATTGAGGAGCTGTCGGAGGAGCAGAGATTCAACTGAAGCGCTGCAGGAGGTCGAAACAGGAAACTCCAGTGGATTCATCAGGCTGAAGAGGAGAAGGAAATTGACCGGCGGAGGTTGATCCTGGGGTCCAGTGGAAGGGTAGAGTGACCTCAGGTGTTAACAGCGGACCTGCTAGGATAGTGGAGAAGCATGGAGCAGTGGGCGTGAAACCCAGGGACTAAGAACAGCAAAGATTAGGGATCCAGGGGAGGTGAAGGGTAAAACCAACAGTTCAGTGCAGATGAAGATGGGCCGAAGAACAGCTGTTAGGCAACGAGGAGCACACAACACCGAGAGCTGCAGGAGGAGCCGAGGAGCCAGTCCATCCAGCGCAGGGCAAGTTCTGAAAGCAGAATGGAGCGGGGCAAAATCCATGGCCAGCGAAGCAAGCATATAGCAGCAAGGCAGTGGATCATCTTCCGCTCCAGAGTCCGCTCCGTGGAGCAGGACGAGACGTGCTCGCGTTTCTTCTTCCAAAAGGTACACAGAGGGAGCTCTGTGATCGACAGCCTGAAGGAAGAAGACGGTTCTGTGACGTCCTCGCAGCCTGACATACGAAGCATCAGCAAATCCTTCTACGCCGGGCTGTACGACGCGAAGCCCACAGACCGCGCGGCCTCCCAGTCTTTCCTGTCGTCTATCTCGGAGGTGCTAGACGACAGCAAGCGGGAGAGTCTGGATCACCCGTTAACTCTGGACGAGCTGACAAAGGCCGTCCGGTCCTTCGAGACGAGTAAAACTCCCGGAAGCGACGGCTTACCGGTCGAGTTGTATTCGGCTCTGTGGGACTGGATGGGCCCAGACCTGCTGGAAGTGTACGGGGGTATGCTTCTGGCCGGCAGCATGTCAGAATCGATGAGGAAAGGCATCATCACCCTCATCTACAAGCAGAAGGGCGAGAGGGAAGAAATTAGAAACTGGCGGCCCATTTCGCTGCTTAATGTGGACTACAAGATTCTGTCCAAGGTCATCGCCAACAGGGTCAAGTCTGCTCTGGAGCTGGTGATCCACCCCGATCAGACCTGCGCCGTCCCCGGCAGGAAAATCTCTGATAGCCCCGCGCTACTCAGGGATACGATCGCCTACGTGCGGGACAGGAGGGTGGACACCTGCTTAATCAGCTTGGACCAGGAGAAGGCTTTCGACAGAATATCGCACACGTACATGATGGACGTGCTCTCCAAAATGGGCTTTGGGGAGGGAATCCGCAATTGGATCCAACTGCTCTACACAGACATCAGTAGCGCAGTTGTAATCAACGGGTGGGAATCAGAAAGCTTTCCGATCAAATCTGGAGTCAGGCAGGGCTGTCCTCTCTCCTCTGTCTTGTTCGTGTGTTGTATCGAACCTTTTGCCGAGTCCATCAGGAGGGATACGGGCATAAGAGGGGTGACGATCCCAGGCAGCGGAGGCACTCAGGTTAAGGCCTCCCTGTACATGGACGACGTCGCCGTCTTTTGCTCGGATCCGCTGTCGGTCCGCAGATTGCTGAGCATCTGCGACCAGTTTGAACTGGCCTCGGGAGCGAAAGTTAATCGCAGCAAAAGCGAGGCCATGTTCTTTGGGAACTGGGCCGACCGATCCTTTGTGCCCTTCACCGTCAGGTCAGATTACCTGAAGGTGCTGGGAATATGGTTCGGAGCGGCCGGGGCGTGCACCAAAAACTGGGAGGAGCGTATCGCCAAGGTACGCCAGAAACTGGGAATGTGGGAGCAGCGCTCCCTGTCGATTACGGGCAAGAACCTGGTCATCAGGTGCGAGGTGCTGTCGGTGTTGCTGTACGTGGCGCAGGTGTGGCCCATACCCCGACCCTGCGCCGCCGCAGTCACCCGAGCCGTCTTCCACTTTATCTGGAGATCCAAAATGGACCGTGTCAGGAGGGACACGATGTACAAATCTCCAGAGCAAGGGGGAAAGAACGTACCCAACGTCGCCCTCATCCTGATGGCCACCTTTGTGTGCGGCTGCATCAAGCTCTGCACAGACCCTCGGTACGCAAACACCAAGTGTCACTACGTGCTGAGGTTCTACCTGTCCCCGGTGTTGCGAAGGATGGGCCTGGCCACGCTGCCGCGGAACGCTCCATCCAGTTGGACCGTGCCGGACCACCTGTCCTTCGTGGAAAAGTTTGTACAGAGAAACACCTTCGACCACAAGGCCGTTAAACAGTGGTCGGCACGTAACGTCCTCGAGACCCTACGGGAAAAGGAAATGGATCCTGTCGGATGGTTCCCCGAGCAGACTGTCGAAGTCATTTGGCAGAATGCCTCATCGCCAGAGCTCACAAACAAGCACCAAGACGTAGCTTGGCTGGTGGTGAGAAGGGCCCTCCCCGTCAGATCCTTCATGCACTCCCGGCGACTCTGTTCCACCGCACGCTGTCCCCGAGGAGGCTGCGCCTGGGACGAGACCGTCATCCATCTCCTTCTGGAATGTGCCTTTGCAAAGAAGGTCTGGAAAGAGATGCGGTGGGCCTTGTCAAGGTTCATCCCGAGCAGCTCCGTAACACAGGACTCTGTGCTCTACGGACTGTTCCCAGGGACGCACACCGAGACAGACATCAACTGCTGCTGGAAGATCATCAACTCGGTGAAAGACGCCCTTTGGTCTGCCCGAAACTTGCTGGTCTTCCAGAGCAAGGAGTTGTCCACGACCGAGTGTTGCAGACTGGCACATTCCAAGGTCCAGGACTACGTGCTGAGGGACGCACTAAAGGTTGGTGCCGCCGCCGCCAAGGCACGATGGGGAAGGGCCACAGTTTAAGGCCCTCCCGCCAGTGTACACCGAGGGGCTGAAATCAGTATAAAAACCCCCTCGGCCGTATGAAGTACAAGTGTTTTAATGTAAATGCACTTGTAATCTGTTGATTGTGAATGGAGTACCATGTATCGCATTCATCTGTATTATGCCACATGTAACATGATTGGTGGATTGTAGTGAAATGTATTTTCACAAGTATTGGAATGTATCTTGATCCCTCCGGCTGTATGACTTTGAAAATGTATTATGAAAATGTATAGTAACGTGTCTCTGTAAATTGAGTGCCATGTACCGCAGTTAATTTGTATTGTACCAGATGTGGACTGTATTGTGATGTATGTGAACAAAAATTTTTATGAATAAAGTATATTTTTTGAAACAAAAAAAAAAAAATCTGTTCTTATCAGTTTAATATCGGATACGTCCCCTATCTGGGGACCATATATTAAATTGATTTTTGGAACAGGGAGATGGAATAGGGGCTTGCTCCGTCCACTCCACGCATCGACCTGGTATTGCAGTGCCTCTGGGAACGGTGCACCTCCCTCTCGGGAGATTTGCAAAACTTAAAAACAGCTTCATCAAAAACATACACTTTCTTTTCTTTACTTTTTTTCACCACCACCACGTCGACATTTCAAAATATAACACACCAAGGAACAACTTCAAAACAAACACAGGCCACCGCTCTCTACATTCGCTCTCAAATTTTAAACCACTAAATGCTCACAAACCTTGCATGCTGCTCGGATGCTGCTACGCTCACACTCTCAGCTGACACTCTACATTACAAATACCAAAAGTCATTTCACTTGCAAATACAGCTCACAACTTGTCTTTCAGCAACATTTTAAAGCAGCTCTCTGCTGCTGCCGCCGCTGCTCTGCTCACCCGCTAACTCTGGACGAGCTGACGAAGGCCGTCCGGTCCTTCGAGACGAGTAAAACTCCCGGAAGCGACAGCTTACCGGTCGAGTTGTATTCGGCTCTGTGGGACTGGATGGGCCCAGACCTGCTGGAAGTGTACGGGGGTATGCTTCTGGCCGGCAGCATGTCAGAATCGATGAGGAAAGGCATCATCACCCTCATCTACAAGCAGAAGGGCGAGAGGGAAGAAATTAGAAACTGGCGGCCCATTTCGCTGCTTAATGTGGACTACAAGATTCTGTCCAAGGTCATCGCCAACAGGGTCAAGTCTGCTCTGGAGCTGGTGATCCACCCGGATCAGACCTGCGCCGTACCCGGCAGGAAAATCTCTGTAGTCATGTATCTGAACAAAAAAAAATTAGCAATAAAGTATTTTTTTTTTAAAATCTGTTCTTATCAGTTTAATATCTGATACGTCCCCTATCTGGGGACCATATATTAAATTGATTTTTGGAGCAGGGAGATGGAATAGGGGCTTGCTCCATCCACTCCACGCATCGACCCGATATTGCAGTGCCGCTGGGAACGGTGCACCTCCCTCTTGGGAGAATTTTTAATTAAAAACAACATCATTAAAAAGGTCGATTTTATTCTTTTTTATGCCACACTTCTTTTACTTTTCGATCAATGCACATGTCAATTTTTAGCTCACTTTATCATTTCTACATTACCACGACAAAAAAACATTTCTAAACCTCACGCATTCACAGCTACACCCAAACACAGCCTGCACATTCGCTCTCAAATTGGTTAAAAACGCAAAATACTTGCAAAGCATGGTGGCCTCTGCTACCGCTCTCATCTGACAAATCTTCTTCTTAGGCAGTCCCTCGGAACAAAGGATGACTTGCTTCCACATTAAAAATGAGTTCTCAGGTGACTGATGAGTCCACTGCGGGACCTACAGTCTCTGTCACAGGTGGGGCAGACGGTGGTTGAAGGGGCGGGTTGGTGGGGTGCTTGGGTTGACGTGCGCTCCTTGCGCTTGGCTTCCGCTTGCTCCCGGCGAAGTGACTCGAGGTGTTCGGCAACTTCCCGGATGCTTCTCCTCCACTTTGTGCGGTCTTGGGCCAGGGATTCCCAGGTGTCGGTGGGGATGTTGCACTTTTTCAAGGAGGCTTTGAGGGTGTGCTTGAAGTGTTTCCTCTGCCCACCTGGGACTCTCTTGCCGTATCGGAGTTCCGAGTAGAGCGCTTGTTTTGGGAGACTCGTATTGGGCATGCGGACGATGTGACCCTTCCATCGGAGCTGATCAAGTGTGGTCAAAGCTTCGATGCTGGGGATGTTGGCCTGAGCGAGAACACTGACGTTGGTGCGCCCATCCTGCCAATAGATTTGCAGGATCTTGCGGAGACAGCGTTGGTGGTACCTCTCCAGTGCTTTGAGGTGCCTGCTGTACATGGTCCATGTCTCTGAGGCATACAGGAGGGCGGATTTTACTACTGCTCTGCAGACCATGAGCTTGGTGCCGGGTTTGAGGTCCTGGTCTTCAAACACTCTCATCCTCAGGCGACCGAAGGCTGCACTGGCACACTGAAGGCGGTCGGTGTTGGACTTCGTCATCGACGTCTGCCCTTGTTGACAGTAGGCTCCCGAGGTATGGAAAGTGATCCACGTTGCCCAAGGCCTTGTCATGTATTTTGATAATCGGTGGGCAGTACTGTGTGGCGGTGGCAGGTTGGTAGAGGACCTTTGTCTTACGGATGTTTAGTGTAAGGCCCATGCTCTCGTACGCTTCGGTAAAGGTGTTAATGATGGTTTGGAGTTCGACCTCCGAGTGTGCGCAGACGCAAGCGTCGTCTGTATAATGTAATTCGACGACAGATGATGGAACAACCTTGGATCTGGACTGGAGGCGATGGACGTTGAACATTTTCCCGTTTATTCTGTAAATTAACTCCACTCCAGCGGGGAGCTTACTGAGGGTGAGATGGAGCATTGCAGCAAGGAAGATCAAGAAGAGCGTTGCTGCGATGACACAGCCTTGCTTGACCCCGGTCCGTACGTGAATTGGGTCTGTGGTGGAACCGTTGGCAGGAGGAGGATGGTAACAAACTTTTGAGGGCAGCCGAATTTGAGGAGGACACTCCATAATCCCTCACATAGAAATATAGAAGATAGGAGCAGGAGTAGGCCATTCGGCCCCTCGAGCCTGCTCCGCCATTCGATGAGATCATGGCTGATCATCCAAACTCAGTACCCTGTACCTGCCTTCTCCCCATACCCCTTGATACCTTTAGCCTTAAGAAATATATCTAACTGCTTCTTGGAAAAATTTACTGACTTGGCCTCAACTGCCTTCTGTGGTAGAGAATTCCACAGGTTCACCACTCTCTGGGTGAAGAAATTCCTCCTCATCTCTGTCCTAAATGGGTTACCCCTTATCTTTAGACTGTGACCTCTTGTTCTGGACTCACCCGCCATCGGGAACATCCTTCCTGCATCCAGTCTGTCTAGCCCTGTTAGAATTTTATAAATTTCAATGAGATCCCCTCTCATTCTTCTAAACTCCAGCGAGTATAAGCCCAATCGACCCAATCTCTCCTCGTACGTCATTCCTGCCATCCCAGGTATCAGTCTGGTGAATCTTCGCTGCACACCCTCCATGGCAAGAACATCCTTCCTCAGATAAGACGACCAAAACTGCACACAATACTCAAGGTGTGGTCTCACCAAGGCCCTGTACAGCTGCAGCAAGACATCCTTGTTCCTGTACTCAAACCCTCTCGCTCCGAAGTCCAACATACCATTTGCCTTCTTAACCGCCTGCTGTACCTGCATGCTTACCTTCAGCGACTGGTGCACAAGGACACCCAGGTCTCGTTGCACTTCCCCTTCTCCCAATCTATTGCCGTTCAGATAATAATCTGCCTTTCTGTTTTTGCCACCAAAGTGGATAACCTCGCATCTATCCACATTATACTGCATCTGCCATGCTTCTGCCCAATCACCCAACCTGTCCAAATCATACTGGAGTTTCTCGGCATCCTCCTCCCACCACACACGCCCACCCAGCTTTGTGTCATCTGCAAACTTGGAGATATTACATCTAGTTCTCTCATCTAGATCATTAATATATATAGTGAATAGCTGGGGTCCTAGCACCGATCCCTGCGGAACCCCACTAGTCACTGCCTGCCACTCGGAAAAAGACCCGTTTATTCCAACTCTATGCTTCCTGTCTGCCAACCAGTTCTCTATCCAAGTCAGTACCTTGCCCCCAATCCCATGTGCCTTAACTTTACACGCTAATCTCTTCTGCGGGACCTTATCGAAAGCCTTCTGAAAGTCCAAATACACCACATCCACTGGTTCTCCCTTATCTATTCTATCAGTTACATCCTCAAAAAATTCCAGTAGATTAGTCAAGCACGATTTACCTTTTGTAAATCCATGTTGACTTTGTCCAATCCTGTCACTGTTTTCCAAGTGCTCTGCTATTACATCTTTTATAATGGACTCTAGCATTTTCCCCACAACCGATATCAGGCTTACCAGTGTATAATTCCCCGTTGTTTCTTTACCACCTTTTTTGAACAGTGGGGTAACATTAGCTACCCTCCAATCCATGGGAACTGTTCCAGAGTCTATAGAAGTTTGGAAGATGACCAGCAATGCATCTACTATTTCTAGGGCCACTTCCTTAAGTACCCTAGGATGTAGATTATCAGGCCCTGGGGATTTATCGGCCTTTAATGCCGTCAATTTCCCTAACACCATTTCCCTACAAATACTGATTTCATTCAGTTCCTCCCTCTCATTAGACCCTATGTTCCCCGACATCTCTGGGAGTTTATTTGCGTCCTCCTTTGTGAAGACAGAGCCAAAGTATGTATTTAATTGGTCTGCCATTTCTTTGATCCCCATTATAAATTCCCCTGATTCTGACTGCAAGGGACCTACGCTTGACTTCAACAATCTTTTTCTCTTCACATATTTATAAAAGCTTTTACAGTCAGTTTTTATGTTCCCTGCAAGCTTACGCTCGTACTCTATTTTCCCCCTCTTAATTAATCCCTTTGTCCTCCTTTGCTGAATCCTAAACTGCTCCCAATCCACAGGTTTACTGCTTTTTCTGGCCAATTTATATGTCTTGGATCTTATGCTATCCCTGATTTCCCTTGTCAGCCATGGTTGAGTCACCTTTTTTGTTTTATTTTCATGCCAGACAGGGATGAACAAATTCTGTAGTTCATCCATGCGATCTTTGAATGTTTGCCATTGCCTATCCACCGTCAACCCTTTGAGTAACATTCCCCAATCTATCCTACCCAACTCGCGCCTCATACCATCGTAGTTTCCTTTATTTAAATTCAGGACCCTAGTCTCTGAGTCAACTATTTCATTCTCCATCTTAATGAAGAATTCTATCATATTATGATCGCTCCGCCCCAAGTGGCCCCGCACAACAAGATTGCTAATTAATCCTTTCTCGTTACATAATACCCAGTCTAAGATGGCCTGGTCTCTAGTTGGTTCCTCGACATATTGGTCCAGGAAACCATCCCGTATCCACTCCAGGAATTCCTCCTCCACAGTATTGTTACTAATTTGGTTAGCCCAATCTATATGTAGATTAAAGTCACCCATGATAACTGCTGTGCCCTTATTGCACGCGTCTCTAATTTCCTGTTTAATGCCATCCCCAACCTCTGCATGACTGTTTGGTGGTCTGTATACCACTCCCACTAACGTTTTCTGCCCCTTGGTATTTCTCAGTTCTACCCATACGGATTCCACATCATCAGAGCTAATATCCTTCCTTACAATTGTGTTAATCCCCTTTTTAACAAGCAATGCTACCCCACCTCCTTTTCCTTTTTGCCTGTCTTTCCTGAATATTGAATACCCCTGGATGTTGAATTCCCAGCCTTGGTCACCCTGGAGCCATGTCTCCGTAATCCCAATCATATCACATCCGTTTACCTCTATTAGCGCAGCTAATTCATCCACCTTATTACGAATGCTCCTCGCATTAAGACATAAAAAAGCCTTTAGGCTTGTTTTTTTAACACTCTTAGACCTTTTAGAATTATTATTTACTGTGGCCATGTTTGATTTAAACTCTTGATTTCTCTGACTGTCACCTTTGCTTTACTCCTTCCTGTCTTTTGCTTCTAATCTTGTTTCGCTTTCCTCTGTCTCCCTGCTCAGGTTCCCAACCCCCTACAATTTTAGTTTAAACCCTCTGGGAGGAGCTCTTCAGCCACTGGGAGAAGGCGATTGAGGAGGATTCTTGCGATGACTTTCCCTGTGGCTACAGCAGGGAAACTCCTCTGTAATTACCGCAATCAGACTTTCTTGAAGATGGTCACAATTACGGCGTCTCTGAGATCCCCTGGCATGCTCTTCTCCTTCCAGATAAGAGAAATGAGTTCATGAATTCGCGCCAGTAGTGCTTCTCCGCCATGCTTTAGTGCCTCGGCAGGGATTCCATCTGCTCCTGAGGCCTTGTTGTTGTTCAGTTGTTGGATGGCCTTTTCAACCTCATGCCGGGCTGGAGTTGTGCTGAGATGGTGGCGGGTAGCATGCTGCGGGACGGTGTTGAGGACATTCGCGTCGAAGACAGAGTTTCGGTTAAGGAGATCTTCGAAGTGCTCCTTCCAGCGGTCACTGACTGCCTCTCTTTCCTTGATGAGTACCTCTCCGTTCTTGGCCCGCAGTGGGGTAGGACCTTGGGTGCTTGGGCTGTAGGTGGTCTTGACTGCGCTAAAGAATCCATGCACGTCATGGTTGTCGGCTAGCTGCTGGATCTCCTGCGCTTTCTCCACACACCATCTGTTCTTTAGGTCACGAGTTTTTTGTTGGACCTCGGCCTTCAGGCGTCTGTAGAGCTGCTTTCTTGCTCTCGAGTTCTGTTGCTGTTTCCAGATCAGGAATGCCTTGCGCTTGCGGCTTATTAGCTCCTGGATCTCCTGGTCGTTCTCGTCGAACCAGTCTTGGTGTTTCCTGGTCGAGTGACCGAGCGTCTCTTCACAGGTGCTGATTATGGAGGCCTTGTCTGCAGTCCAGGCACTGTGGACATTCTGTGTCTCTGCATCACTGGGAGTCGTCAGGTTGTTTGTGAGGCGCAGGCTGAATAGGGGCTTCTTAGCGGGGTCTTTGAGTGCTCCAGCGTTGATTTTCCTGCGGCATTGTTTCTGTTGCCGCCGCTGTTTTGGGGCTACATTGATGGAGATGACAGAGCGGATTAGGCGGTGGTCTGTCCAGCAGTCGTCAGCTCCTGTCATGGCGCGGGTGATGCGGACGTCCTTGCGGTCCCTCGCTCGGACGATGACGTAGTCCAGCAGATGCCAGTGATTGGAGCGAGGGTGCTGCCATGAAGCCTTGTACTTGTCTCTCTGACGGAACAAGGTGTTGGTTGTGCCAAAGCCATGTTCTAAGCATTTCGTCAGGAGCAGGGTACCGTTGGAGTTGGCTTTCCCTAACCCCTCTCTGCCGATCACACCTCTCCAGAGGTCTGTGTCCTTTCCAAGTCTGGCGTTAAAGTCGCCAAGGAGGATCAGCTTGTCGCCCGTTGGGACTTGGGACAGGGATTGTTCGAGGCTGGAGTAGAATTCCTCTTTGGACTCGTCTGTGGCTTCCAGTGTTGGGGCGTATGCACTGATGACCGTAGCGCACTGGTTCCAGGCTAGGGTGAGCCGAAGAGTCATGAGGCGCTCGTTTATACCACATGGAGAGTCTCTGAGACGTTCAACTAGTTCATTTTTTATGGCGAAGCCTACCCCATGGAGACGGCGTTCTTCTTCAGGTTTGCCTTTCCAGAAGAAGGTGTTGCCACCACCTTGCTCCTTTAGCTGGCCTTCCCCTGCCCGCCGGGTCTCACTTAGGGCGGCGATGTCAATGTTGAAACGTCTGAGCACCCGGGCAACGATAGCAGTAGGGTGTTCCGGTCTGTCACTATTGGGGTTGTCCATGAGGGCCCTGACGTTCCAGGTCCCGAACTTCATTTTAAAGGGTGGAAGATGCCTGTGCGTGAATTCTTTTAACATGGGGTGGCCGTTGCACACCAGCTACCACACGGGCTTTTCAGAGCAAGGTCTTGGTCCAATGGCAAGGGGATCCAAGACGATTGGAGACCAGGCTCTGCTACAACGGCCTAGCACACACACAAACATACTGCTGCTGTCCTCCTCCCTCCTTCTCGCAGGTCCTCTCTGCCTGGGTTTCGTAGGATGCATTAGCCAAGGCAAGTATACTGGGCTGGCAGCTCCCTAGGGAGCTCCTTTGCCATCCTTGGCCATCCGTTGCCATCCTTTGCTCTTTCTCCCCCAGTCTCCTCTCTTCTGCTGTTTAAGTTCCCCTGGCTCTTAATAGTGGGTGTATTTTATCCCTAACTGCAAGTTCAAGCTGCAAGGTTAAAGTTACCTGAGCCCACTGCCCATATCCCGACCATGCCTGTTCTTTCTTCTCATCAGTGAGCACTGGCTCGTCACTTAAACTTAGCTTCCAAATTCCCAGACCTCTCTGCCATCAAGACTACACTTCTCCATTGCACTAGTGATCTAGTGACCAGTGGATCGCGAGTGGAGCTCAGGGCCAGGGATCGCGAGAATATCAGTGCTAATTTAATCCTGTGAGAGACAACATCATTCATGTCTGAGGCCGGGACCCAGGAGCGAGGACGAGCCCAGCAGCGAGGTCTAGGCCCAGGAGTGGCGCAGCGTGGACCAGCAGCGGGGTCGGGGCCCAGGGAAGGTGCTGCACGGGCCAACAGCGAGGTCAGGAGGACCACAATGCATCTGACAAATAGTCTACATCCCAAATACCAACACACTTCCCCCACACCCCACCAACAAGTTCTTTGCACATTCTTGCGCAAAACTGCCTCCAGCTGCTGTGTGTGTGCTGCTCTTAAAAGTACAAGGACCTATACAACAATGGGCTCAAAGCTGCCACAGTTTACACAGCACGTCAGAAACGTGCAAAATCCCAAGATGATAGATACCGTTCAAATGCTTCAAAGCTCAAAGACTCAACAATGAAAAGCAGCCGTCCATCACTGCTCACATTAAGGGGGAACCAGTGGATGTAGTTTATTCGGATTTTGAAAAAGCATTCTATAAGGTGCCATTAGCATGGATTGACGATTGGTTCATGGACAGAAAACAGACAGTAGGAATAAACGGCACTTTTTCAGCTTGGCAGGCTGTAACTAACGGGCTACCGCAAGGATCAGTGCTGGCGCCTCAGCTATTTACAATCTCTATTAATGACTTAGATGAAGGGACTGAGTGTAACGTATCCAACTTTGCTGATGATACAAAGTTAGGTGGGAAAGTAAGCTGTGAGGAGGACGCAAAGTGGCTGCAGAGAGATATAGACAGGTTGACTGAGTGGGCAAGAACATGGCAAATGGAATACAATGTGGGCAAGTGCAAAGTTATCCACTTTGGAAGGAAAAACAAAAACGCAGAATATTTTTTCAATGGTGACAGACTGGGAAATGTTTGCACTCACAGGGACCTGGGTGTCCTTGTACATGAATCACACAAAGTTAACATGCAGGTACAGCAAGCAATTAGGAAAGCAAATGGTATGTTAGCTTTTGTTTCAAAGGGATTAGAGTATAAGAGTAAAGAAGTCTTGAATTCAAGACTCATCAAAGGCCACACCTGGAGTACTGTGTACAGTTCTGGTCTCTTTACACACTTGCCTTAGAGGGAGTGCAGCAAAGGTTCACGAGACCAATGTAACAGCCATCTAATTTCTGCAAAAGAAAGAGCTTTGATGAGTCTTGAATTCAAGAATTCATCAAACTACAATGAATGTCAGTGTTTGACAGCTTCACAGAGCTGTCAAATGATGACAATTTATCTGTCAAAAATTTTGGACAGATGAAACGTCATACGGGCTGCTCCACTATTGCAGTGCCCGTAGGAATGTTTCACTCACCCACCCTTGAGAAGGGTGGAAGTGCGTTGCTCAGATCCGCGCTCTTAAAAACTGCGCAGGTCTGAGCAGCGGCAGCACGAGACCGGAGCATCATGGGACAGAACCCGAGGGTCTAAAACTAACAGAGGGAAAAATGAGAAAAGTGACGTCAAAATCAGCGCAGAGGCAGGAGACCGAGGAATTACAGCTAAATTTTTATTTAATAACTTATTCACACCCTAATTGAAATTAACAAATCGACTTTCTGTGATACATAGAATCATACAGCACAGAAAGAGGCCATTCGGCCCATCGTGCCTGTGCTGGCTCTTTGGTAGAGCTAGCCAATTAGTCCCACTCCCCTGCTCTTTCCCCATAACCCTGTAATCATTTACCCTTCAAAGATTGATCCAATTTTCTTATGACTGTCACTATTGAATCTGCTTTCACCAACTTTTCAGGCAGTGCCGTCTAGATCATAAAAACTCACTGTGTAAAAAAAAATTCCTCATGTCGCCTCTGGTTCTTTTGCCAATCACCTTAATATTGGGGTGCAGGGTGGGTCGCACTTTTCAGTTCTCCCTTTTCCAACAGGGGGCGCCTGCCTGCGGTGAGCTCGTGCCAGCAGTTGCACAGAAATCCAACAGGGGGCATCGTCCAGCCAAAACATGCCAACTTCAATTTTAAATTGCAGGCGCCAAGGACACCCTCCCAACGTCGGTGGGGTTCTTGTTTAAATACGCAGACGGAGTCCTGGTGACGTCTTCGGGCCCTGACTGCAATTGTGAGCCCAGGCAGGTAGGTTTCTTTAATCCTTTTAGTTTCCTAGTGGACCCCACAAGGAATCCTTGGGCATCCTCTGCCCTTGGGTCTAATGTCGATTGTAATGCCGACAGTTAGCTATTAAAACAAATGGTTTAATGCCGGCGGTGCAATTGGAAAGCCTAGGGTAGTAACTACAAAATACAGTCCATCCAACACAGCCCAGTACAGCACAGCTCAGCCAACATCTCCTGAGCAAAATGTGAATGATTGTGATCACATAAAAGAATGGAGGTGTGAATGGCTGCAGCTCTCTCTACAGTGAGACATGATGTGGAGATGCCGGCGTTGGACTGGGGTGGACAAAAATGAGAAGTCGCACAACACCAGGTTATAGTCCAACAGATTTATTTAATTTTACAAGCTTTCGAAGCAGTTCGCTCCTTCGTCAGGTAAGTTAGCAAGTGAGACAAGCTGTTATCTGAAGCTGCTTACACCATTGTTGTCTCAGCAATTACTAGAGATGGGATTTCTTTTTAACTTTTTCTTCCCTTCTCAGACTTTTTTTACTTTGAAAGAAAATATTTTCAGCCTCAACCCACGGTTGAACACTAGCTAAACTTGGTAACAAAAGCACATGTGTGCACCGCACAGTATCTGACAGTCGGCACGGATACTTCACTGTTCCTTCAGCGTCACTGGTTCATTCATTAAAATGTTCAGGTAAGTGACCTACGCTTGTTGCAAGACCCCTTTCTGATATTGGGCTGCCCCAGTGCCTGACTTTCTGCAGAAACAACTCTCCCAGCAACTTGTGGCGTTAAGAGGCAGAAAGGACCGGTCAGCAATGCTGTTTAAAGGATTAATATACTACATGCAGGTTATGAAATATGAGAATTATGAAATATTTCTTTAAATGCTAGCCACTGCTTATCTACCACCATACCTTTTAATCTATTTTTCCAATCTACCTTAGCCAACTCGCCCCTCATACCTATGCAATTGGCTTTATTATAGTTTAAGGGGGGAAAAATTCGGTTGGTTTGCGCCTCCCATTAGCGCCTAAAGAGGGCGCTAATGGGGCGCAAAGCAACTAGCGCCCGGGCGTGGTGATGTTTGCGCCGCTCGCGAAATTGACTAGAGTTTTTGCTGCGGCGCAAAAGTTTACCGCCCTGATCTCCTGCGCCCGCAGATCGTGACGTCAGTCGAGCATGCAACGTCCTGGTGGCGCCCCGGACCGGATAATGAGTGGCGCCCCCCTCCTTTCCGCCTGCCGCAAGCAACGACAGGGAGACTAGAACGTTTCCCAGTCGGTGAGGGGCTGGGGGGGGGCGCTATTGAAAGGCGCCCTCTTCCTGCCTTTTTCTGTGGTAGACATTTTTGCACCACTCATTCTGACAGAGAGAGAGACTTCTGCATAGAGTCAACGCTGTGTGAAGTAGCTTTGGCTACTGAGCATCACTTTGCAGGTACTTTTAGATTTGACCTTCATTACTTCGATTGTCAAGAGACTTTGGGGGTTGCACTGATTCGGGGCGTCATCCTGCGCCTGCAGAATCAGAGGCAACAGAGACGCAGAGAGAGAGTGGCAATCATGGCCAGACGGAGGACGGCCAACAGGCCTCTACACAGGAGACCTTACCCTCCCAGGGTATTCTGGGAACAATTCTCCTACATTCATTTGTCTGAGGAGCAGTGTTTGCGCAGGCTGTGCTTCAGCAAGGAGGTGATCACTGAGCTCTGCCACCTGCTGCAGCCAGATCTGCAGCCTCAACTGAGGACCAGGACGTCTCTGTCGGTGGCAGTGAAGGTCACAGTGGCTCTGAATTTTTATGCCACCGGCTCCTTTCAAGCAGCTACTGGGGACATCGCCAATATCTCCCAGTTCGCGGTCCATTGCTGTATCTGTCAGGTCACAAATGCCCTCTATATAAGGAGACGCCAGTACATCTCTTTCCCGATGTCCCAGGCCAAACAGCATGAACATGCATTGGGCTTTGCGAGGATAGCGGGCTTCCCCATGATGCAGGGCGCCATTGAATGCACGCATGTGGCTTTGCCGGCACCGCAGGAGAATGCAGAGGTTTTCCGAAACCGCAAGGGATTCCACTCCTTAAACGTCCAGTTGGTCTGTGACCACAGACAGCTGATACTCGCTGTCAATGCCCGCTATCCTGGCAGCAGCCACGATGCTTTCATCCTGCGCCAGACTGGTGTGCCAGACCTTTTCCAGGCACCGCATCAGCCAAGTGGTTGGCTTCTCGGGGACAAGGGTTATCCACTCTGCACCTGGCTGGTGACACTGCTCAGTAACCCCAACACCCCTGCTGAGCTGCGGTACAATGAGAGCCATCTCGTCACCAGGAACATCGTTGAGCAGACGATCGGCGTGCTCAAGCAACGGTTCCGCTGCCTGGACCACTCAGGAGCCCTGCAGGATTCGCCTGAGCCAGTCTCCCTCTTCATAGTTGTGTGCTGCATTCTTCATAACCTGGCAATCCTCAGGACCCAGCCAATGCCACCAGGCCTTGGAGCACCACCGGAGGAGGATGAGGAGGATGATCAGCAGCAGCACCAAGGCGGGAGTGAGGCCCACAATGTTGAAACGGCAAGGGCTGTCCATCAACGATTGATGATAACAAGCCGCTTCTAGGCCCCTACTCAGGAAATGGTTTCTGGCATGGAGAACAACATGAATGAAAGCAACCCGTAACCCCAAAGCCAGCCAAGGCACAAATGATTCCAAAGGCCAAACCTGTACATTTTGAATACAAAAACTTTTTTATTTTACAAGCTCTGTGTGTGTCATTTCTTCATGACAAACTGATAGAAACAAACACAAAAAATCATTAATTAACATAACTGGTTCTCACAACCTGGAGATAATGGCCAAAACAGTAAACAAAAGTTTGAACACGAACCTCGGCCTTCAATAAAAAAATTCCCAACATTTCGTCACACCTCCTACTTTTTGCCCTTCGAGGGTAATCTCCTTCCCTTGCGCACTTCCCCCCTTCCCACCCTACTGCTCCTCCGTAATGGGGCCCCAGTGGCTGCAGCAAGGCTGGTGAAAGGCTGCTGATTGTCAGAACCTGAGACTACAGATGCCCTTGAAGGACGGCCTCGACCAGCTCTGGGCCTGGATGGCCCGGCTGTAGACTGCACCAACTCTGCATGGGCGGCAGTAGTCTGGGCTACAGGCGGTGGGAAGTGCAATGGGGAAGTGACAGTGGTGGCAGCAGGAATGCTGTCATCTTGAGAGAGGACAGCAACTCCCTGCTCGACCGACACACTGGCACTCCCACGGGGCAGCACCTCAGCATCCGGAGCAATCTGCTGGAGCACAGATTGCTGGCCTGCTGCGGTGCGGTGAGAGCCCCAGGGAAATGTGTCCGAACCAGCGACAATGGCAGCAGTCAGTGCTTGCGTGGCCTCAATCTGAGTCTGCATGAGACCAGTCTGAGATGGGATCACGGCAGCCAGTGACTGAATTGCAGCACTAAGCATTTGCGTGGCATCCGCCTGTGCTACAGCGTAGTGCTCCACACTCCTTGCCAGTGCATCAATGGTTTCGGGCACCCTTCCCACTGCACCCATGAGCTGAGTGTGTATGTCCACCGCCTGGGTGTACATTTCAGCGATGAACTGCTCCTCCTCTGCGTCCAGTGCAGCAGGACTCGCTGGCCTACTCTCCCTCCGGGGAAAAGGCCCCCGAGCTTCCCTAGCCACATCGTGTTGCTGCAGCCCGCTGGGTCCCGGAGCTTCACCCTCATCAGACCCTTCACCCCTGCTCCCCTCCAGGGAAGACGCGGTCCCAGTGTGGGCATGGGCTTCCTCGGGAGAGGGTGGCGCTGAGGCTCCGGCTTCCTCTTCCTCCTCGCCTGCGGCTTCACTCCCACTGGCAGCTTGAGGGCCTGTCTCCTCAGCTGGTGAATCACCATCTGAAAGCAGGGAGGTACAAGAGTGGCTTTAGCGTGAGGACAAGGGGGCAGTAAGGGAGGAAGGAGTGGAGCGATTTAGTAAGTTGGATTGAAAGTGTCAAAGGCTGGTGTTGTGAGGGACAAGTGGAATGAGAGAGGAGAGAAAGCTGATGACCTTACCATTGCTATCCCAAACAGGGTCGACCTCTCCAGGGGCGACGGGACCGATCACCTGGCTTGCCACAATCCTGTGGACACGGGCCTCAAGATCGCTGAGGGGTTGCAGCTGAGGCCGCCCTCCACCCGTCCGATGCTGCTGTCTCCTGTTATGAGATAGCTTGGCCTGCAAGAAAAAGGACGGCGTCTGAGTAAATATACAGCCATGGTCTTGCCTGATGTGCCTCCCATAGTTGAATAGCCCTTACAATATACAGCCATGGTCTTGCCTGATGTGCCTCCCATAGTTGAATAGCCTTCATGTATGCAGCCATGGTCTTGCCTGATGTGCCTCCCATAGTTGAATAGCCCTTACTGTATGCAAGGTGTGGAATGCGCGTGTGTGTTTCATGAGAGGGCCATGGTGTTGGATGAGTGTTGGGCCATTGGGGTTTTAAGACCCGCTGGCCATAGAGTGAGGTTGAGATGGAGGGATGGAGAGGTATTGAAAAAAAGCCACTCACCCTGACGACCCGAGTGAGGTCGTTGAACTTTTTGCGACATTGAGTATTGGTCCTGGGCACCATGCTCCTGGAGGAGACGTGCTGAGCCACCTCCCTCCACACTCCTCTGTAGTCGCGTGGCAAAGGCCTCCTGCCACTCTCAGGGTAGAGTATAGATCTTCTGCGCTCCACCGCACCAACCAGAGCCTCCAAGGCCCGCTCGCTGAAGCGCTGAGCTCGTTCTCTCACCCTCTCCATAGTCCTTGGATGGAAAATGTAGGCACACGTCACTCCAGGCCGAGGTTCAAGGGTCCAATGAGCAGGGTGTGGCTGGAGAGCAAGATCGACCCTCCCCTTTAAGAACTGGCCGGCGCAAGTCTGTCTGTGTTCCATCGCTAACTGACATCACATGAGCTTGTGTAGCTCTTGATTTAGCGTTCCAATCACTTCCAGGGGGGATAAAAGCCAAGTTTGCAGTCGGAGGCGATAATTAGCGCCAGGTGCTAAACTTTGTGCCTGGCTTATAATTGCGCCCCAAACGGGGCGATAGCGAATTTCTCCCCCTGAGACTCTAGTTTCGAACTTAGGCAAGTCACTCTCAAACTTAATGTGCAATTCTATCATATTATGATCACTCTGCCCCAGAGGATCCTTTACTATGAGATTGCTAATTAACCCTGTCTCATTACAAAATACAAGATCTAAAATAGCCTGTTCTCTGGTTGGTTCCATGACGTATTGTTCTAGGAAACTGTCCCGAATGCATTCCATGAAGTCGTCCTCCAGACTACCTTTGCCAATTTGATTTGTCCAGTCTATATGAAGATTAAAGTCCCCCACGATTATTGCATTACCTTTGTTACAAGCTCCTACTATTTCTTGATTAATATTCTGTCCAACGGTATAGCTACTGTTAGGGGTCCTATATACTACTTGATTCAAAAGCTCTTCAACGTAGGTAAGTGTGCAGTTATGCACCCAGATCACCTCAGCACTTTGTCAGTTGGTTGTTGCATTGTCACTCACGCAACTGGTGTAAAACGTTTTTGTTGCACAGCAGGAGCAGCCTCTGACAGTGACGTACGTGTGGACAGGCACAACCCTCTCCCATCTGATTGGTGGAATACTGTCAATTTACATATCTATGAAGCAGTTTTCGGGCCCTGACTGCAATTGTGAGCCCAGGCAGGTAGGTTTCTTTAATCCTTTTTGTTTCCTAGTGGGCCCCACAAGGAATCATTGGGCATCCCCTGCCCTTGGGTCTAATGTCGATTGTAATGCCAACAGTGAGCTATTAAAACAAATGGTTTCATGCGGGCGGTGCAATTGGAAAGCCTAGGGTAGTAACTACAAAATACAATCCATCCAACACAGCCCAGTACAGCACAGCTCAGCCAACATCTCCTGAGCAAAAGCTGCCAGTGAATGATTGTGATCACATAAAAGAATAGAGGTGTGAATGGCTGCAGCTCTCTCTACAGTGAGACAAGCTGTTATCTGAAATAACAACAGAAAACGCTGGAAAAACTCAGCAGGCCAGGCAGCATCCGTGGAGAGAGAAAGAGAGTTAACGTTTCAGGTCGATGACCTTTCATCAGAACCTGAAAGGTCATCGACCTGAAACGTTAACTCTCTTTCTCTCTCCACGGATGCTGCCTGGCCTGCTGAGTTTTTCCAGCGTTTTCTGTTGTTATTTCGGATTTCCAGCATCCGCAGTATTTTGCTATCGTAAGCTGTTATCTGAAGCTGCTTACACCATTGTTGTCTCAGCAATTACTAGAGATGGGATTTCTTTTTAACTTTTTCTTCCCTTCTCAAAGAATTTTTTTACTTTTAAAGAAAATATTTTCAGCCTCAACCCACGGTTGAACACTAGCTAAACTTGGTAATAAAAGCACATGTGTGCACCGCACAGTATCTGCCAGTCGGCACGGATACTTCACTGTTCCTTCAGCGTCACTGGTTCGTTCATTAAAATGTTCAGGTAAGTGTCCTACGCTTGTTGTAAGACCCTTTCTGATACTGGGCTGCCCCAGTGCCTGACTTTCTGCATAAACAACTCTCCCAGCAACTTGTGGTGCTAAGAGGCAGAAAGGACCGGTCAGCAATGCTGTTTAAAGGGTTAATATACTACATGCAGGTTAGTTTGTGGTTTGACATTCGAGACTGCTGGTTAACTTCTGGGTGTTTGGGGTTCTGTTTTCTGTCTCTGAAAACTTAATTCTGACTGCTGAGAAAAGGTTTTGCTGGTGCTGTCGTGTACTTGGCTTCCTTCACAACTGTTGTACTGCAGTCATGGCTGGTCTGGTAGGATTCCCTTTGGGACTGGAGGACGAGAGGAGCAGCAAAGAAGACAAGAGCCAGCAGGAGAAGCTCACCGAATAGGGAGGTGAACGGCACTGCGCAGGACTGTATTCAAGGAGCACTTCTCCTACCTCAACTTCTTGGTGGAGCGATGTCTGAAGCACCTTCACTTCACAAAGGAGACTATCACCGAGCTATGTCACCTGCTGCAGCCACAACTCCAGCCTCACACCAGGGCATGGACAGCACTGTCTGCGGCTGTCAAAGTCACCGTGGCCCTTAACATTTATGCTAGGCTGCAGCAGGTGACAACAGCGACATCTCACAATTTGCAGTTTGCTCCTATATATGGGAGGTCACTGAGTCTCTCTACACCAGGAAGAACACCTACATTACTTTCCCCATTGACAGAGTAAAGCAGGATGATAGAGCACTCGGCTTCGCCCACATTGCAGGCTTCCCCACGGTCCATGGTGCTATAGACTGTACCCACATTGCCTTGCATGCTCCCCATAACCAGACTGGCATCTTTATCAATCGAAAGTGATTCCACTCCCTCAACGTCCAGCTGGTTTGCGACCACAGGCAGCGAGTGCATCATGCTGCTCTGTGCCCGGTTTCATGGCAGTCATCATGACTCATTCATCCTGTGCCAATCCTCTGTGCCCCTTTATTCTAGCCGAGCTCTCAGGTTACTATCTACGGGGCGACATGCTGTCCCCTGCAGTGTTGGCTCATGGCTCCGATGGGGAACCAGGGGACAGCTGCTAATCTGCCGTACAGCAATGGCCATACAGCCATCAGAAACGTCATCAAACAGATAATTGGTGAGCTTAAATAATGTTTCCGCTGCCTGCACGGTTCCAGAGATGTTTTGCAGTACAAAGCTGAGCGGGTATCTTTATTTGTGGTCATCTGCTGCATGCTCCACATCTTTGCATCATGAGGTATGAGCCCTTACCACCACCTGGGCAGCAAGAAGTGCAGAAGGAGGAGGAAGAGAAGCATGAAGAGGAGGAAGAGCAGGAGTGGAATTGACCACCAGGGCCTCGAGATACCAGAGCTCTCAGAGAGCATCTCATCAAGAGCGCTTCACCTGAACTATCCCTCTCATCCCTAATACTCCCAACTCATTTCCATCTGTATCTAATAGTTAACAGGAATGATTAAGATCCTGTTCTCGCCCGACATCCAGTGGCGATTTCCAGCAGAGCTCACAGGAGCAGAAACCCTGAATGATGTTACTCTATCCCTGGGTCACTGATTATTGATCAGGAGCAGGAACCGTGGCTGATGTGCCTGCTCTCTTAGCCCAGGTCAGTGGGTAGAGATCAGAATTCGGGTTAAGGGACATGGAGCCAAGGCGGGTTACAAAGTATTTACACCACAGAAACAGGCCATTCAGTCCAACAGGTCCATGCAGATTTTGATGCTCCACATGAGCCTCCTCCCACCCGTTTTTATCAAACCCCATCAACATATCCCTCTATTCCTTTCTCCCTCATGTGTTTATCAAGCTTCCACTTAAATGCATCTAAGCTAGTCGCCTCAACAACTCCTTGTGGTCGTGAGTTCCACATTCTACCCACGCTCTGGGTAAAGAAGTTTCTTCTGAATTCCTTGTTGGATTTACTAGGTTATGATCTGAAATTGTTGAACTCAGCATCGAGTCCGGGAGGCTGGAAAGTGCCTAATAGAAAGATGATAAGCTGATTGGTGCATGTTACCTCCTGAGAATGGATCCAGACATTTTGGATCAATTGAAAATTTTGATTCAAACGAGAATGATGTGAAGGTCCAATTTCTAACAAAAGGTGCAAACAACAACTCACTAGCCATACCTCGGATTAAAGTCTGAGGGCCAGGAGGTTACGATGGGATGACGTTCAATTGCAGACAGGGTGGAGGCAGCTTGGAGAAGCCACCAATCAATGAAGGAGAGAGGTTCGGCGTCATCAGAGGAGAGATGTTGGATTGAAGAGCTGTCGGAGGAGCAGAGGTTCAACTGATGTGCTGCAGGAGGTCGAAACAGGAAACTCCAGTGGATTCATCAGACTGAAGAGGAGAAGAAAATTGACCGGTGGAGGTTGATCCTGGGGTCCCGTGGAAGGGTAGAGTGGCCTCAGGTGCTAACAGCGGACCTGGCATGACAGTGCAGAAGCATGGAGAAGTGGGCGTGAAACCCAGGGACCAAGAACAACAAAGATCGAGGATCCAGGGGAAGGTGAGGGTAAATCCAGCAGCTCAGTGCAGATGAAGCAGATGGGCCGAAGAATAGCTGATAGGCAACGAGGAGCACACAAGACCGGGAGCAGCAGGAGGACCCTGAGGAGCCAGTCCATCCAGCGCAGGGCAAGTTCTGAAAGCAGAATGGAGCGGGGCAAAACCCACGGCCAGGGAAGCAAGCATGTAGCAGCAAGGCAGCGGGCAGAGAGCAGCAGGAGAGCGGTGTCCCGCGTGGGATGAGAGTCAGCCCAGCAGTGATCAGAGAGAAACAGGAATAATTGTCTCTTTAGTCGACTATGAGAGTCGCAGAAGAGCCGAATCTGAAAACTGAGAAAATTCACCCGACCCCACAAGGCAAACCGAGCAAAAAATCTAATAAAACTTTTTATCCTTAATGCAGAAATGTGAAGGTCAGGGAACCTTTAGTGAGATTTATGATCAGAAAGAGCGAGACTCAACGCAAACTTATTGAAATTACTTTCTAATCTGTCTGGGAGTCCTACCCGTTGGCCTTCCGCCCAAATCCTGCCGACTACGATTTTAAATTGCAGGCGCCAAGGAAACCCGCCCGAAGCCGGCGGGGTCCTTATTTAAATATGCAGGTGGGGTCCTGGTCACGGCTTCGGGACCGACTGCAATTGTAAGCAGAGGCCTGCGCGGGGAAGCCCTCCTGGATTCCCCGTCAGGCCAAAACCACTTACGCTCGTGTTTTCCTGATCTTTTACATCAGAACATAAGATATAAGAGCAGGAGTAGGCCATACGGCCCCTCGAGCCTGCTCCGCCATTCAATAAGATCATGGCTGATCATCGCCCTCAACTCCACTTTCCCGCCCGATCTCCATATCCCTTGATTCCCCCAGAGTCGAAAAATCTATCTATCTCAGCCTTGAATATACTCAAAGACTCAGCATTCACAGGCCTCTGGGGCAGAGTATTCCAAAGATTCACATCCCTCTGAATGAAGAAATTCCTCCTCATCTCAGTCTTAAATGGCCTACCCCTTATCCTGAGACTATGCCCCCTAGTTCTAGACACTCCAGCCAGGGGAAACCACCTCTCAGCATCTACCCTGTCAATCCCCTTCAGAATCTTGTATTTCAATGAGATCACCTCTCATTCTTCTAAACTCCAGAGAGTATAGGCCCATTCTACACAATCTCTCATCATTGGACAGCCCTCTCATCCCAGGAATCAATCTAGTGAACCTTTGTTGCACCGCCTCCAAGGCAAGTAGATCCTTCCTTAGATAAGGAGACCAAAACCGTGCACAGTACTCCAGGTGTGGTCTCACCGAGGCCCTATACAATTTTAGCAAGACTTCATTACTCTTATACTCCAACCCCCTTGCAATAAAGGCCAACATGCCATTTGCCTTCCTTATTGCTTGCTGTACCTGCATGCTAGCTTTCTGTGTTTCTTGCATGAGGACACCCAAATCTCTCTGAACACCAACATTTGAAAGTTTCTCACCATTCAAAAAATATTCTGCTTTTCTATTCTTCCTACTAAAGTGAATAACCTCACATTTCCCTACATTATACTCCATCTGCCACCTTACTGCCCACTCGCTTAGTCTATCGATATCCCTTTGCAGACTCTTTGGGGGAGAAATTTGGTATCGCCCCGCTTGGGGCGCAATTATCGACCTGGCGCAAAGTTTAGTGCCTGGCGCAAATTATCGCCTCCGACTGCAAACTTGGCTTCTATCGCCCCTGGAGGTGACTGGAGCGCTAAATCAGGCGCTACACACCTCTCTTAAGGCGCTAACGCCGAGGAGCGAGGCGCTACCTCAGAGCGCTGGCGAAGCTCATGTGATATCAGTCAGCAATGTAACAGAGACACACTGGCGCCGGCCAGTTCTTAAAGGGGAGGGTCGATCTTGCTCTCCATCCACACCCTGCTCATTGTAGCCTTGAATCTCGGCCTGGAGAGACCTGTACATCGATTCTGTTGGAAAGAACAATGGAGAGGCCCAGGGAAAGAGCTCAGAGTGCAGCCCCCATAATCTCTTCTAAATCGATGCAAGGAAGGTCAAATCAAAATGAACCTGCAAAGTGCTGCTCAGTACCCAAAACTGCTTCACACAGCGTTGAATCTCTCTAGAAGTCTCTCTCTCCTTCTCTCAGAATGCGTGGTGCAAAAATGTCGCTGCCAAAAAAAGGCAGGAAGCGATCGCCTTTAAATAGCGCCCCCCCCCGTCCCTTCCCGACTGCAAAACGTTCCCCTCAACCTGTCGTTGCTAGCGGCAGGCGGAACGGCAGGGGGCGCCACCGGGGCGGTTGCACGCTCGACTGACGTCACGATCTGCGGGCGCAGGAGACCATGGCGGTAGTGTTTAGCACCGCTGCAAAATGTCTGGTCAATTTTCGCGAGCACCGCAAACATCGCTGCGCCCGGGCGCTAGTTGCTTTGCTCCCCATTAGCGCCCTAAGAGGGCGCTAACAGGAGGCGCAAAGCAACCGAATTTTTCCCCCTTTGTGTTCTCCTCACAGCTTACTGTCCCACCTAGCTTTGTATCATCAGCAAACTTGGATACATTACACTCGGTCCCTTCATCTAGGTCATTAACATAGATTGTAAATAGCTGAGGCCCCAACAATGATCCTTGCGGCACCCCACTAGTTACAGCCTGCCAACCTGAAAAAGATCCATTTATCCCTACTCTCTGTTTTCTGTCCGTTAACCAATCCTCTATCCATGCTACTATATTACCCCCAACCCCATGGGCCCTAATCTTGTGTAATAACCTTTTATGTGGCACCTTATCGAATGCCTTTTGGAAATCCAAATATACTACATCCACTGGTTCCCCTTTATCTACCCTGCTAGTTGCATCCTCAAAAATCTCTAATAAATTTGTCAAACACGATTTCCCTTTCATAAAACCATGTTGACTCTGTCTAATCATGTTATGATTTTCTAAGTGCCCTGATACCACATCCTTAACAATGGATTCCAGCATTTTCCCGACGACTGATGTCAGGCTAACTGGCCTGTAGTTCCCTGTTTTCTCTCTCCCTCCTTTCTTGAATAGTGGTGCTACATTTGCGACCTTCCAATCCGCTGGGACCATTCTAGAATCTAGGGAACTTTGGAAGATCAAAACCAATGCATCCACTACCTCTTCAGCTACCTCTTTTCGAACCCTAGGTTGTAGGCCGTCAGGCCCAGGGAATTTGTCGGCTTTTAATCCCATTATTTTCTCTAGTACTTTTGTTTTACTTATATAGAAACATAGACATAGAAACATAGAAGATCGGAGCAGGAGTAGGCCATTCGGCCTCTCGAGCCTGCTCCGCCATTCGATGAGATCATGGCTGATCATCCAAACTCAGTACCCTGTACCTGCCTTCTCCCCATATCCCTTGATACCTTTAGCTTTAAGAAATATATCTAACTCATTCTTGAATATATTTAATGACTTGGCCTCAACTACCTTCTGTGGTAGAGAATTCCACAGGTTCACCACTCTCTGGGTGAAGAAATTCTTCCTCATTTCTGTCCTAAATGGCTTACCCCTTATCCTTAGATTATGACCCCTGGTTCTGGACTCTCTGACCATCGGGAACATTCTTCCTGCATCTAGTTTGTCCAGACCTGTCAGAATTTGATATGTTTCGATGAGATCCCCTCTCATTCTTCTATACTCCAGCGAGTATAAGCCCAATCGACCCAATCTCTCCTCATATGTCATTCCTGCCATCCCAGGTATCAGCCTTGTGAATCTTCGCTGAACTCCTTCCATGGCAAGAACATCCTTCCTCAGATAAGGCGACCAAAACTGCACACAATACTCAAGGTGTGGTCTCACCAAGGCCCTGTACAACTGCAGCAGGACATCCCTGTTCCTATACTCAAACCCTTTCGCTGTGAAGGCCAACATACCATTTGCCTTCTTCACCGCCTGCTGCACCTGCATGCTTACCTTCAGCGACTGGTGCACAAGGACACCCAGGTCTCGTTGCACTTCCCCTTCTCCCAATCTATTGCCATTCAGATAATAGTCTGCCTTTCTGTTTTTGACACCAAAGTGGATAACCTCGCATCTATCCACGTTATATTGCATCTGCCACGCTTCTGCCCACTCACCCAATCTGTCCAAATCATCCTGGAGTTTCTCGGTATCCTCCTCGCAGCACACACTCCCACCCAGCTTTGTGTCATGTGCAAACTTGGAGATATTACATTTAGTTCCCTTATCTAGATCAATAATGTATATTGTGAATAGCTGGGGTCCAAGGACCGATCCCTGCGGTACCCCGCTAGTCACTGCTTGCCACTTGGAAAAAGACCCATTAATTCCTACTCTTTGCTTTCTGTCCGCCAACCAGTTCTCTATCCAAGTCAATACCTTGCCCCCAATCCCATGTGCCTTAACTTTACACACTAATCTCTTATGCGGGACCTTATCGAAAGCCTTTTGAAAGTCCAAATACACCACATCTACTGGTTCTCCCTTATCTATTTTCCCAGTTACATCCTCAAAAAATTCCAGTAGATTAGTCAAGCACGATTTACCTTTTGTAAATCCATGTTGACTTTGTCCGATCCTGTCACTGTTTTTCAAGTGCTCAGCTATTACATCCTTTATAATGGACTCTAGCATTTTCCCCAATACCGATGTCAGGCTTACCGGTCTGTAATTCCCCGCTTTCTCTCTACCACCCTTTTTGAATAGTGGGGTAACATTAGCTACCCTCCAATCCATGGGTACAGTTCCAGATTCCATCGAATGTTGGAAGATGATCAGCAATGCATCTACTATTTCTAGGGTCACTTCCTTAAGTACCCTAGGATGTAGATTATCAGGCCCTGGGGATTTATCGGCCTTCAATCCCGTCAATTTCCCTAACACCATTTCCCTGCAAATACTGATTTCTTTCAGTTCCTCCCTTTCATCAGACCCTATGTTCTCCAACATCTCTGGGAGGTTATTTGTGTCCTCCTTTGTGAAGACAGAACTAAAATATGCATTTAATTGGTCTGCCATTTCTTTGTTCCCCATTATAACTTCCCCCGCTTCTGACTGCAAGGGACCTACACTTGATTTCACTAATCTTTTTCTCTTCACATATCTATAAAAGCTCTTACAGTCAGTTTTTATGCTCCCTGCAAGCTTACTTTCATATTCTATTTTCCCCTTCTTAATTAATCCCTTTGTCCTCCTTTGTTGAATCCTAAACTGCTCCCAATCCTCAGGGTTACCGCTTTTTCTGGCCAATTTATATGCCCTCTCCTGGGATCTTATGCTATCCCTAATTTCCCTTGTTAGCCACAGTTGAGTCACCCTTTTTGTTTTATTCTTATGCCACACTGGGATGAACAAATTCTGTAGTTCATCCATGCAGTCTTTGAATGTTTACATATGCAATTGACTTTATTTAAGTTTAAGGGGGAAAAATTCAGTATCGTCCCATTTGGGGCGCAATTATCGGCCGGGCGCAAAGATTAGCGCCTGGCGCTAATTATCGCCTCTGACTGCAAACTTCATTTTTATCGCCCCTGGAGGTGATTGGAGCGCTAAATCAGGTGCTACACATCTGTCTTAAGGCGCAAAGGCCGAGGAGCGAGGCGCTAACTCAGAGCGCTGGCGAAGCTCATGTGATGTCAGTCAGCGATGGAACAGACACACTGGCGCCGGCCAGTTCTTAAAGGGGAGGGTCGATCTTGCTCTCCATCCACACACTGCTCATTGCAGCCTTGAATCTCGGCCTGGAGAGACCTGTACATCAATTCTGCTGGAAAGTACAATGGAGAGGACCCAGGGAAAGAGCTCAGAGTGCAGCCCCCACAGTCTCTTCTAAATCGATACAAGGAAGGGCAAATCAAAATAAACCTGCAAAGGGCTGCTCAGTACCCAAAACTCCATCACACAGCGTTGAATCTCTCCAGAAGTCTCTCTCTCCTTCTCTCAGAATGCGTGGTGCAAAAATGTCACCAACAAAAAAGAGGCAGGAAGCGATCGCCTTTAAATAGAGCTACCCCAGTCCCTTCCAGACTGCAAAAAGCTCCCCTCAACCTGTCGTTGCTAGCGGCAGGCAGTAAGGCAGGAGGCACCACTCAATATATGCTCCGGGGCGCTACCGGGGCGTTGCGCACTCGACTGACGTCACGATCTGACGGCGAGGAGATCGTGGCGGTAGTGTTTAGCGCAGCCGCAAAATGTCTAGTTAATTTCGCGAGAGCCGCAAACATCGCCGCGCCCGGGCGCTAGTTGCTTTGCGCCCCATTAGCGCCCTCTTAAGGCGCTAACGGGAGGCGCAACCAACTGAATTTTTCCCCCTAAGACTCTAGTTTTGGATTTAGGCAAGTCACTCTCAAACTTAATGTGAAATTCTATCATATTATGATCACTCTGCCCCAGAGGATCCTTTACTGTGAGATTGCTAATTAACCCTGTCTCATTCCAAAATACAAGATCTAAAATAGCCTGTTCCCTGGTTGGTTCCATGACGTATTGTTCTAGGAAACTGTCCCGAATGCATTCCATGAAGTCGTCCTCCAGACTACCTTTGCCAATTTGATTTGTCCAGTCTATATGAAGATTAAAGTCCCCCACGATTATTGCATTACCTTTGTTACAAGCTCCTACTATTTCTTGATTAATATTCTGTCCAACGGTATAGCTACTGTTAGGGGGCCTATATACTACTTGATTCAAAAGCTCTTCAAGGTAGGTAAGTGTGCAGTTATGCACCCAGATCACCTCAGCACTTTGTCAGTTGGTTGTTGCATTGTCACTCACGCAACTGGTGTAAAACGTTTTTGTTGCACAGCAGGAGCAGCCTCTGACAGTGACGTACGTGTGGACAGGCACAACCCTCTCCCATCTGATTGGTGGAATACTGTCAATTTACATATCTATGAAGCAGTTTCACTGAAAAAGGAAAAAAGGCAACTTCTGTAAACTAATCTTCTGTTCCAATTAGAAAATATCCCAACAGTGAAAACGTCAGCAGTTATACGTCTTTGGGCACAGTCAGCCTGACTTAACAGAGGGAGGGCAAACGGGAGCTGAGAACAGTTTGGGCCGCGCGGGTATCGCTTCTCGGCCTTTTGGCTAAGATCAAGTGTAGTATCTGTTCTTATCAGTTTAATATCTGATACGTCCCCTATCTGGGGACCATATATTAAATTGATTTTTGGAACAGGGAGATGGAATAGGGGCTTGCTCCGTCCACTCCACGCATCGACCTGGTATTGCAGTGCCTCTGGGAACGGTGCACCTCCCTCTTGGGAGATTTGCAAAAATTAAAAACAGCTTCATCAAAAACATACACTTTCTTTTCTTTACTTTTTTTCACCACCACCCCGTCTACATTTCAAAATATAACACACCAAGGAACAACTTCAAAACAAACACAGGCCACCGACCGCTCTCTACATTCGCTCTCAAATTTTAAACCACTAAATGCTCACAAACTCAGCGTCGAGTCCGGGAGGCTGGAAAGTACCTAATAGAAAGATGATAAGCTGATTGGTGCATGTTACCGCCTGAAAATGGATCCAGACATTTTGGATCTATTGAAAATTTTGATTCAAACGAGAATGGCTGTGAAGGTCCAATTTCCAACAAAAGGTGCAAACAACAACTCACTAGCCATACCCCGGATTAAAGTCTGAGGGCCAGGAGGTTACGATGGGATGACGTTCATTTGCAGACAGGGTGGAGGCAGCTTGGAGAAGCCACCAATCAATGAAGGAGAGAGGTTCGGAGTCATCAGAGGAGAGATGTTGGATTGAGGAGCTGTCGGAGGAGCAGAGATTCAACTGAAGCGCTGCAGGAGGTCGAAACAGGAAACTCCAGTGGATTCATCAGGCTGAAGAGGAGAAGGAAATTGACCGGCGGAGGTTGATCCTGGGGTCCAGTGGAAGGGTAGAGTGACCTCAGGTGTTAACAGCGGACCTGCTAGGATAGTGGAGAAGCATGGAGCAGTGGGCGTGAAACCCAGGGACTAAGAACAGCAAAGATTAGGGATCCAGGGGAGGTGAAGGGTAAAACCAACAGTTCAGTGCAGATGAAGATGGGCCGAAGAACAGCTGTTAGGCAACGAGGAGCACACAACACCGAGAGCTGCAGGAGGAGCCGAGGAGCCAGTCCATCCAGCGCAGGGCAAGTTCTGAAAGCAGAATGGAGCGGGGCAAAATCCATGGCCAGCGAAGCAAGCATATAGCAGCAAGGCAGTGGATCATCTTCCGCTCCAGAGTCCGCTCCGTGGAGCAGGACGAGACGTGCTCGCGTTTCTTCTTCCAAAAGGTACACAGAGGGAGCTCTGTGATCGACAGCCTGAAGGAAGAAGACGGTTCTGTGACGTCCTCGCAGCCTGACATACGAAGCATCAGCAAATCCTTCTACGCCGGGCTGTACGACGCGAAGCCCACAGACCGCGCGGCCTCCCAGTCTTTCCTGTCGTCTATCTCGGAGGTGCTAGACGACAGCAAGCGGGAGAGTCTGGATCACCCGTTAACTCTGGACGAGCTGACAAAGGCCGTCCAGTCCTTCGAGACGAGTAAAACTCCCGGAAGCGACGGCTTACCGGTCGAGTTGTATTCGGCTCTGTGGGACTGGATGGGCCCAGACCTGCTGGAAGTGCACGGGGGTATGCTTCTGGCCGGCAGCATGTCAGAATCGATGAGGAAAGGCATCATCACCCTCATCTACAAGCAGAAGGGCGAGAGGGAAGAAATTAGAAACTGGCGGCCCATTTCGCTGCTTAATGTGGACTACAAGATTCTGTCCAAGGTCATCGCCAACAGGGTCAAGTCTGCTCTGGAGCTGGTGATCCACCCCGATCAGACCTGCGCCGTCCCCGGCAGGAAAATCTCTGATAGCCCCGCGCTACTCAGGGATACGATCGCCTACGTGCGGGACAGGAGGGTGGACACCTGCTTAATCAGCTTGGACCAGGAGAAGGCTTTCGACAGAATATCGGGAGATTTGCAAAAATTAAAAACAGCTTCATCAAAAACATACACTTTCTTTTCTGTACTTTTTTCCCCCACCATGTCTACATTTCAAAATATAACACACCAAGGAACAGCTTCAAAACAAACGCAGGCCACCGACCGCTCTCTACATTCGCTCTCAAATTTTAAACCACTAAATGCTCACAAACCTTGCATGCTGCTCGGATGCTGCTACGCTCACACTCTCAGCTGACAGTCTACATTACAAATACCAAAAGTCATTTCACTTGCAAATACAGCTCACAACTTGTGTGTTTCAGCAGCATTTTAAAGCAGCTCTCTGCTGCTGCTGCCGCTGCTCTGCTCTTCAAAGTACAACAACCCCAGACAACAATGGGCTCAAAGCTGCCACACTTTACAGCTAGTCACAAATGTGTAAATCCACATGATCAGACGTACTCTGCAAATGATTGAAAGCTCAAAGACTCAACAATCAAAAGTAGCCATCACTGGTCACATTCCTGTATATCCGTACCCGGCAGGAAGATCTCTGATAGCCTCGCGCTACTCAGGGATACGATCGCCTACGTGTGGGACAGGAGGGTGGACACCTGCTTAATCAGCTTGGACCAGGAGAAGGCTTTCGACAGAATATCGCACACGTACATGATAGACGTGCTCTCCAAAATGGGCTTTGGGGAGGGAATCCGCAATTGGATCCAACTGCTCTACACAGACATCAGTAGCGCAGTTCTAATCAACGGGTGGGAATCAGAAAGCTTTCCGATCAAATCTGGAGTCAGGCAGGGCTGTCCTCTCTCCTCTGTCTTGTTCGTGTGTTGTATCGAACCCTTTGCCGAGTCCATCAGGAGGGATACGGGCATAAGAGGGGTGACGATCCCAGGCAGCGGAGGCACTCAGGTTAAGGCCTCCCTGTACATGGACGACGTCGCCGTCTTTTGCTCGGATCCGCTGTCGGTCCGCAGATTGCTGAGCATCTGCGACCAATTTGAACTGGCCTCGGGAGCGAAAGTTAATCGCAGCAAAAGCGAGGCCATGTTCTTTGGGAACTGGGTCGACCGATCCTTTGTGCCCTTCACCGTCAGGTCAGATTACCTGAAGGTGCTGGGAATATGGTTCGGAGCGGCCGGGGCGTGCACCAAAAACTGGGAGGAGCGTATCGCCAAGGTACGCCAGAAACTGGGAATGTGGGAGCAGCGCTCCCTGTCAATTGCGGGCAAGAACCTGGTCATCAGGTGCGAGGTGCTGTCGGTGTTGCTGTACGTGGCGCAGGTGTGGCCCATACCCCGACCCTGCGCCGCCGCAGTCACCCGAGCCGTCTTCCACTTTATCTGGAGATCCAAAATGGACCGTGTCAGGAGGGACACGATGTACAAATCTCCAGAGCAAGGGGGAAAGAACGTACCCAACGTCGCCCTCATCCTGATGGCCACCTTTGTGTGCGGCTGCATCAAGCTCTGCACAGACCCTCGGTACGCAAACACCAAGTGTCACTACGTGCTGAGGTTCTACCTGTCCCCGGTGTTGCGAAGGATGGGCCTGGCCACGCTGCCGCGGAACGTTCCATCCAGTTGGACCGTGCCGGACCACCTGTCCTTCGTGGAAAAGTTCTTAAAGCAAAACACCTTCGACCACAAGGCCGTTAAACAGTGGTCGGCGCGTAACGTCCTCGAGACCCTACGGGAAAAGGAGATGGTGGATCCTGTCGGATGGTTCCCCGAGCAGACTGTCGAAGTCATTTGGCAGAATGCCTCATCGCCAGAGCTCACAAACAAGCACCAAGACGTAGCTTGGCTGGTGGTGAGAAGAGCCCTCCCCGTCAGATCCTTCATGCACTCCCGACGTCTCTGTTCCACCGCACGCTGTCCCCGAGGAGGCTGCGCCTGGGACGAGACCGTCATCCATCTCCTTCTGGAATGTGCCTTTGCAAAGAAGGTCTGGAGAGAGATCTCGGCCTTTTGGCTAAGATCAAGTGTAGTATCTGTTCTTATCAGTCGTTTTGATCTGGGCAGGTATTCACACTTGATTCTAATGCTAATTGACCTTGAGTAGCGATAGTTGTTTTTCTGGTTTGGGTGGATCTTTATGCTGGCTCTGGCCTAACGCCCTTTGAAAAGCAAACTCTCCCTGCTATTGGTGGATCTTCATGCTGGCTTCGGCCTAACGCCAATCAGGGAAGAGCGATCTGCATAGATGGCGTCCGACGCAGAATCGAGCGAGGGAGCCCGAGATAAGAGCTATCGGGCTCCGATGGAGGCTCCGATGGAGGAGGGAGAACGGGACTGCGGAGCGGAGAGCGATCGGCAGGACGAGGTGGCGACCGACCGAGGAGCGAGCTCGAGGCTCCGGAGCGGAGGGCGATTGGCAGACGCGGAGGCGGCCAACCGGGCGGCGACCTCGGGCGGCCCGAGCGGAGCGCGATTGGCAGATGAGGAGGCGGCCAACCAAGGAGCGAGCTCGGGAGTCCAGAGCGGAGAGCGATTGGCAGACGCGGAGGTGGCCAACCGGGCAACGAGCTCGGGAGGCCTGAGCAGAGGGCGATTGGCAGACGCGGAGGCGGCCAACCGGGCGGCGAGCTCGGGCGGCCCGAGCGGAGGGCGATTGGCAGACGCGGAGGCGGCCAACCGGGCGGCGAGCTCGGGCGGCCCGAGCGGAGAGCGATTGGCAGACGAGGAGGCGGCCAACCAAGGAGCGAGCTTGGGTGTCCAGAGTGGAGAGCGATTGGCAGGCAAGACGGAGGCCAATGCAGCAGCGAGCTCGGGAGGCCGGAGCGCTTTTCGATCGGCCAGCGAGGCTGCGGCCTACGGAACAGGGAGCTCGGGAGCCTGGAGAGCAGGGCGACTTGCTAGCGACATTGTGGGCAACCGAGTGGCGAGCCAGGGAGTTCGCAATACTGTCCGAGTCACAGTTAAAAAGGTGGAAGGAGGAGCGCCGGTAGACCGCTCGTTCTTCATCAAGAGAATCGTCCTTGGATGTTGCGGATTCAAAGCTGCCGACATTTTCGCCCTGCAGGATTTCCCCAACGCCGGTTACTTTGACGTAACCTTTAGAGACGTCCCTGGATGCCTGAAATTCCTGCAGGCAGTCAATGAAAAGAAGAGTAAAGAGCTGCACTTAATCAAAAGTGCCGAGTCGCTCTTCACCCTCCCGTCGCAAAGAAACCGCCTCGTCACTGTACACATGTACAACCCCCACATCCCTGTCATCGACGTGCTCACCTTCCTTGGCAGATACGTCGATGATGCTGGAAATAGCGTGGACATCAATGACCTCTTTGGGATCTGGACGGGGAAACGGCAGATCAAGGTCACGCTGAAAGTGGACACAAAAGGAACCATCCTGCACCCCCCCTTCCAGCTTCGCCATCGGAGGAAGTCAGGGATACATGGTGTACGCCGGCCAACCCAGGGTGTGTCGAACCTGCGGGAAACCTGGGCACGTGGCGGCCAACTGCACGGTCATCATCTGCAGGAACTGCAAGAAAGAAGGCCACCAGACAAAGGACTGCAGAGAAAGTAAGATCTGCAACCTTTGTGGTGAGGCTGGTCACCTCTACAAGTCCTGCCCCAAGCGCAGTCTCAGCCAAGCGCAGGCGGCAAAGAACAATGTGGTGCTCGAGGAAGAGACCGCAAAGGTCGCCCCAAAGGAGACCAACACCGCTCCCAGCACCAAGCCCCTCAATGATAACACCACGAACATGGACGACTCTGAGGGAGAAAAGGGAAAGGATACTGCAGGAAACTGCCACGCCTCGGAACCCAGCCCTCAGCCTTCTCCCCAGCAGATCGCATCCATGGAAGGGGAGGAACTACTGGGGGCCTGGCAGATGGTGAAGAGGAAAAAGAAACGTACCAAGCCAAGACCCGTCACCCCCCCAGGAAAAGGAAAAGGTTGCCCAAAGCGGTTCTTGACCCCATCGGACAGAAGCGGCTGCTCCTCGTCTGACGAGGAGAGGGGGGTTGGCAACAGCCGCCACCAACAAAAAAAGCGGCACAGCACACCAGCACCAGAGGAGACTGAGATGACCCCTCAGCTCCAGAACACCGGAAGCAACGAAGCGACCAGTACACCCCAGCTCCGGGAAACCGGGAGCAACGAAGCGTCCAACGCACACCAGCTCCGGGAAACCGGGAGCAGCAAACCCAGAGGCGACAAGCTGAGGGAAGAACCACCCATGAACGAGGAAAACCCATCCGACATGGAGGAAGACTTCTCTTCACTGCCGTCGTCACCCCAGCGGTGCAACAGCCCCTCGAGAGACCAGGACGGGTACCTCAGCTCAGGGCAAGTAGAAAATTTTGCTAACGCCTTGGGTATGCAGGCACAGGCCACCGGGCCGGTAACAGCATAAAGAACTGCTTGTTAAAATGGGACTTTGGACACTATTTTAAATTTTAAAATGGGTTTAAAAATTGCCAGCATAAATGTGCGTAGCATCAAAAGCACTACGCGATGTGTTTCCACCTTGGGGTATCTGGCCAAGGTCAAGGCCGACCTGTTGTTCCTGCAGGAGTGCGGCCTGCCGCACCTCAGCAACTACCGGCAGTGGTCGCGATGGTGGTCCCAGGGCCAATCGATCTGGTCAGGAGGCAACGATTGCCGTGCCTCCGGCCTGGGTATTCTGCTGCGGGGAGGCAACTTCACCATCACCGAAGTTAAGGAGGTGGTGGGCGGCCGCCTCCTCGTAGCAGACGTGTTGTACAAGAACGCCCCGCTCAGGCTGATCAACGTGTACGCCCCGGCTCTCAAGAACGAGCGGCTGGCCGTTTTCCAGCAGCTGCCGCTGCTGCTGGCGACATCCAGGCCGGTTATTCTGGGCGGTGACTTCAACTGCATCATCGATGCGGCTGGACGATCCGGCAGAGCCGACAGCAAACTGGACGCCACGTCCAGACTCCTGATGGAAGCGGTAAAAGACGCCAAGCTGCACGACGTCTTCAGCAACCCTGCAGACGGAGCGCAGCGTAGATACACCTGGTCGAGACCAGACGGGTCCGTCCGTTCCAGGATAGACTTCCTGTTTGTGTCCCAAGCGCTCGCGGTCAGATCCACCGACGTCACGCCGGTGTTCTTCTCTGACCACTGCCTCTTACTGGCTGACTGTCACCCACAGGAAGAGCAGAAAGTTGGCAGAGGGATATGGAAGCTGAACGTGAAACTGTTGACCCCAGAAAACATTGAGGAACTCAAAAGGGATTACAAAGGTTGGAGAACCGTGAAACCCCTCTTTGATTCCCCGGCGCACTGGTGGGAAACGATCAAGGCGAACATCAAGAGGTTCTTTATCCTCAAAGGTGTTCAGAAGGCGAGAGAGAGACAGAGGGAAACGTCCCGACTCCAGAAAACCATGCAGAATCTGCTCCTGCTGCAGTCGATGGGGGTCGACGTCGGGGAGGAACTCCAAGAGGTGAAGGGCCAGCAAGCCTCGCTCTACGCCTCCGAGTCCTCCAAGATCATCTTCCGCTCCAGAGTCCGCTCCGTGGAGCAGGACGAGACGTGCTCGCGTTTCTTCTTCCAAAAGGTACACAGAGGGAGCTCTGTGATCGACAGCCTGAAGGAAGAAGACGGTTCTGTGACGTCCTCGCAGCCTGACATACGAAGGATCAGCAAATCCTTCTACGCCGGGCTGTACGACGCGAAGCCCACAGACCGCGTGGCCTCCCAGTCTTTCCTGTCGTCTATCTCGGAGGTGCTAGACGACAGCAAGCGGGAGAGTCTGGACCACCCGTTAACTCTGGACGAGCTGACAAAGGCCGTCCGGTCCTTCGAGACGAGTAAAACTCCCGGAAGCGACGGCTTACCGGTCGAGTTGTATTCGGCTCTGTGGGACTGGATGGGCCCAGACCTGCTGGAAGTGTACGGGGGTATGCTTCTGGCCGGCAGCATGTCAGAATCGATGAGGAAAGGCATCATCACCCTCATCTACAAGCAGAAGGGCGAGAGGGAAGAAATTAGAAACTGGCGGCCCATTTCGCTGCTTAATGTGGACTATAAGATTCTGTCCAAGGTCATCGCCAACAGGGTCAAGTCTGCTCTGGAGCTGGTGATCCACCCCGATCAGACCTGCGCCGTCCCCGGCAGGAAGATCTCCGATAGCCTCGCGCTACTCAGGGATACGATCGCCTACGTGCGCGACAGGAGGGTGGACACCTGCTTAATCAGCTTGGACCAGGAGAAGGCCTTCGACAGAATATCGCACACGTACATGATGGACGTGCTCTCCAAAATGGGTTTTGGGGAGGGAATCCGCAATTGGATCCAACTGCTCTACACAGACATCAGTAGCGCAGTTCTAATCAACGGGTGGGAATCAGAAAGCTTTCCGATCAAATCTGGAGTCAGGCAGGGCTGTCCTCTCTCCTCTGTCTTGTTCGTGTGTTGTATCGAACCTTTTGCCGAGTCCATCAGGAGGGATACGGGCATAAGAGGGGTGACGATCCCAGGCAGCGGAGGCACTCAGGTTAAGGCCTCCCTGTACATGGACGACGTCGCCGTCTTTTGCTCGGATCCGCCGTCGGTCCGCAGATTGCTGAGCATCTGCGACCAGTTTGAACTGGCCTCGGGAGCGAAAGTTAATCGCAGCAAAAGCGAGGCCATGTTCTTTGGGAACTGGGTCGACCGATCCTTTGTGCCCTTCACCGTCAGGTCAGATTACCTGAAGGTGCTGGGAATATGGTTCGGAGCGGCCGGGGCGTGCACCAAAAACTGGGAGGAGCGTATCGCCAAGGTACGCCAGAAACTGGGAATGTGGGAGCAGCGCTCCCTGTCGATTACGGGCAAGAACCTGGTCATCAGGTGCGAGGTGCTGTCGGTGTTGCTGTACGTGGCGCAGGTGTGGCCCATACCCCGACCCTGCGCCGCCGCAGTCACCCGAGCCGTCTTCCACTTTATCTGGAGATCCAAAATGGACCGTGTCAGGAGGGACACGATGTACAAATCTCCAGAGCAAGGGGGAAAGAACGTACCCAACGTCGCCCTCATCCTGATGGCCACCTTTGTGTGCGGCTGCATCAAGCTCTGCACAGACCCTCGGTACGCAAACACCAAGTGTCACTACGTGCTGAGGTTCTACCTGTCCCCGGTGTTGCGAAGGATGGGCCTGGCCACGCTGCCGCGGAACGTTCCATCCAGTTGGACCGTGCCGGACCACCTGTCCTTCGTGGAAAAGTTCTTAAAGCAAAACACCTTCGACCACAAGGCCGTTAAACAGTGGTCGGCGCGTAACGTCCTCGAGACCCTACGGGAAAAGGAGATGGTGGATCCTGTCGGATGGTTCCCCGAGCAGACTGTCGAAGTCATTTGGCAGAATGCCTCATCGCCAGAGCTCACAAACAAGCACCAAGACGTAGCTTGGCTGGTGGTGAGAAGGGCCCTCCCCGTCAGATCCTTCATGCACTCCCGACGTCTCTGTTCCACCGCACGCTGTCCCCGAGGAGGCTGCGCCTGGGACGAGACCGTCATCCATCTCCTTCTGGAATGTGCCTTTGCAAAGAAGGTCTGGAGAGAGATGCGGTGGGCCTTGTCAAGGTTCATCCCGAGCAGCTCCGTAACACGGGACTCTGTGCTCTACGGACTGTTCCCAGGGACGCACACCGAGACAGACATCAACTGCTGCTGGAAGATCATCAACTCGGTGAAAGACGCCCTTTGGTCTGCCCGAAACTTGCTGGTCTTCCAGAGCAAGGAGTTGTCCACGACCGAGTGTTGCAGACTGGCACATTCCAGGGTCCAGGACTACGTGCTGAGGGACGCACTAAAGGTTGGTGCCGTCGCCGCCAAGGCACGATGGGGAAGGGCCACAGTTTAAGGCCCTCCCGCCAGTGTACACTGAGGGGCTGAAATCCGAGTAAAAACCCCCTCAGGCCTATGAAGTACAAGTGTTTTAATTGTAAATACACTTGTAATCTGTTTGATTGTGAATGGAGTACCATGTATCGCATTGATTTGTATTATGCCACATGTAACATGATTGGTGGATTGTAGTGTAATGTAATTTCACAAGAATTGAAATGTATCTTGACCCCTGTATGACTTTGAAAATGTATTATGAAAATGTATAGTAACGTTTCTCTGTAAATTGAGTGCCATGTACTGCAGTTAATTTGTATTGTACCAGATGTGGACTGTATTGTGATGTATGTGAACAAATATTTTTTATGAATAAAGTATATTTTGAAATAAAAAAAAAAAAAAAATCTGTTCTTATCAGTTTAATATCTGATACGTCCCCTATCTGGGGACCATATATTAAATTGATTTTTGGAACAGGGAGATGGAATAGGGGCTTGCTCCGTCCACTCCACGCATCGACCTGGTATTGCAGTGCCTCTGGGAACGGTGCACCTCCCTCTCGGGAGATTTGCAAAAATTAAAAACAGCTTCATCAAAAACATACACTTTCTTTTCTTTACTTTTTTCCCCCACCATGTCTACATTTCAAAATATAACACACCAAGGAACAGCTTCAAAACAAACGCAGGCCACCGACCGCTCTCTACATTCGCTCTCAAATTTTAAACCACTAAATGCTCACAAACCTTGCATGCTGCTCGGATGCTGCTACGCTCACACTCTCAGCTGACAGTCTACATTACAAATACCAAAAGTCATTTCACTTGCAAATACAGCTCACAACTTGTCTTTCAGCAACATTTTAAAGCAGAAAGCTGCTGCTGCTGCCGCTGTTCTGCTCACCCGCTAACTCTGGACGAGCTGACGAAGGCCGTCCGGTCCTTCGAGACGAGTAAATCTCCCGGAAGCGACGGCTTACCGGTCGAGTTGTATTTGGCTCTGTGGGACTGGATGGTCCCAGACCTGCTGGAAGTGTACATGCTTCTGGCCGGCAGCATGTCAGAATCCATGAGGAAAGGCATCATCACCCTCATCTACAAGCAGAAGGAGGAGAGGGAAGAAATTAGAAACTGGCGGCCCATTTCGCTGCTTAATGTGGACTACAAGATTCTGTCCAAGGTCATCGCCAACAGGGTCAAGTCTGCTCTGGAGCTGGTGATCCACCCCTATCAGACCTGCGCCGTCCCCGGCAGGAAAATCTCTGATAGCCTCGCGCTACTCAGGGATACGATCGCCTACGTGCGGGACAGGAGGGTGGACACCTGCTTAATCAGCTTGGACCAGGAGAAGGCTTTCGACAGAATATCACACACGTACATGATGGAAGTGCTCTCCAAAATGGGCTTTGGGGAGGGAATCCGCAATTGGATCCAACTACTCTACACAGACATCAGTAGCGCAGTTCTAATCAACGGGTGGGAATCAGAAAGCTTTCCGATCAAATCTGGAGTCAGGCAGGGCTGTCCTTCTCCTCTGTCTTGTTCGTGTGTCGTATCGAACCTTTTGCCGAGTCCATCAGGAGGGATCCGGGCATAAGAGGGGTGACGATCCCAGGCAGCGGAGGCACTCAGGTTAAGGCCTCCCTGTACATGGACGACGTCGCCGTCTTTTGCTCGGATCCGCTGTCGGTCCGCAGATTGCTGAGCATCTGCGACCAGTTTGAAGTGGCCTCGGGAGCGAAAGTTAATCGCATCAAAAGCGAGGCCATGTTCTTTGGGAACTGGGCCGACCGATCCTTTGTGCCCTTCACCGTCAGGTCAGATTACCTGAAGGTGCTGGGAATATGGTTCGGAGCGGCCGGGGCGTGCACCAAAAACTGGGAGGAGCGTATCGCCAAGGTACGCCAGAAACTGGGAATGTGGGAGCAGCGCTCCCTGTCGATTACGGGCAAGAACCTGGTCATCAGGTGCGAGGTGCTGTCGGTGTTGCTGTACGTGGCGCAGGTGTGGCCCAGACCCCGACCCTGCGCCGCCGCAATCACCCGAGCCGTCTTCCACTTTATCTGGAGATCCAAAATGGACCGTGTCCGGAGGGACACGATGTACAAATCTCCAGAGCAAGGGGGAAAGAACGTACCCAACATCGCCCTCATCCTGATGGCCACCTTTGTGGGCGGCTGCATCAAGCTCTGCACAGACCCTCGGTACGCAAACACCAAGTGTCACTACGTGCTGAGGTTCTACTTGTCCCCGGTGTTGCGAAGGATGGGCCTGGCCACGCTGCCGCGGAACGCTCCATCCAGTTGGACCGTGCCAGACCACCTGTCCTTCGTGGAAAAGTTTGTACAGAAAAACACCTTCGACCACAAGGCCGTTAAACAGTGGTCGGCACGTAACGTCCTCGAGACCCTACGGGAAAAGGAGATGGTGGATCCTGTCGGATGGTTCCCCGAGCAGACTGTCGAAGTCATTTGGCAGAATGCCTCATCGCCAGAGCTCACAAACCAGCACCAAGACGTAGCTTGGCTGGTGGTGAGAAGGGCCCTCCCCGTCAGATCCTTCATGCACTCCCGGCGTCTCTGTTCCACCGCACGCTGTCCCCGAGGAGGCTGCGCCTGGGACGAGACCGTCATCCATCTCCTTCTGGAATGTGCCTTTGCAAAGAAGGTCTGGAAAGAGATGCGGTGGGCCTTGTCAAGGTTCATCCCGAGCAGTTCCGTAACACAGGACTCTGCTCTACGGACTGTTCCCAGGGACGCACACCGAGACAGACATCAACTGCTGCTGGAAGATCATCAACTCGGTGAAAGACGCCCTTTGGTCTGCCCGAAACTTGCTGGTCTTCCAGAGCAAGGAGTTGTCCACGACCGAGTGTTGCAGACTGGCACATTCCAAGGTCCAGGAGTACGTGCTGAGGGACGCACTAAAGGTTGGTGCCGCCGCCGCCAAGGCACGATGGGGAAGGGCCACAGTTTAAGGCCCTCCCGCCAGTGTACACCGAGGGGCTGAAATCAGTATAAAAACCCCCTCGGGCCGTATGAAGTACAAGTGTTTTAATGTAAATGCACTTGTAATCTGTTGATTGTGAATGGAGTACCATGTATCGCATTCATCTGTAACATGCCAAATGTAACATGATTGGTGCATTGTAGTAAAATGTATTTTCACAAATATTGAAATGTATCTTGATCCCTCGGGCTGTATGATTTTGAAAATGTATAATGAAAATGTACAGCAACGTGTCTCTGTAAATTGAGTGCCATGTACCGCAGTGAATTTGTATTGTACCAGATGTGTACTGTATTGTCATGTATGTGAACAAAAATTTTTTATGAATAAAGTATATTTTGAAATTTAAAAAAAAGGGTGGAAGATGCCTGTGCGTGAATTCTTTTAACATGGGGTGGCCGTTGCACACCAGCTACCACACGGGCTTGACAGAGCAAGGTCTTGGTCCAATGGCAAGGGGATCCAAGACGATTGGAGACCAGGCTCTGCTACAACGGCCTAGCACACACACACAAACATACTGCTGCTGTCCTCCTCCCTCCTTCCCGCAGGTCCTCTCTGCCTGGGTTTCGTAGGATGCATTAGCCAAGGCAAGTATACTGGGCTGGCAGCTCCCTAGGGAGCTCCTTTGCCATCCTTGGCCATCCGTTGCCATCCTTTGCTCTTTCTCCCCCAGTCTCCTCTCTTCTGCTGTTTAAGTTCCCCTGGCTCTAATAGTGGGTGCATTTTATCCCTAACTGCAAGTTCAAGCTGCAAGGTTAAAGTTACCTGAGCCCACTGCCCATCCCCCGACCATGCCTGTTCTTTCTTCTCATCAGTGAGCACTGGCTCGTCACTTAAACTTAGCTTCCAAATTCCCAGACCGCTCTGCCATCAAGACTACACTTCTCCATTGTACTAGTGATCTAGTGACCAGTGGATCGCGAGTGGAGCTCGGGGCCAGGGATCGCGAGAATATCAGTGCTAATTTAATCCTGTGAGAGACAACATCATTCATGTCTGAGGCCGGGACCCAGGAGCGAGGACGAGCCCAGCAGCGAGGTCTAGGCCCAGGAGTGGCGCAAGTGGACCAGCAGCGGGGTCGGGGCCCAGGGAAGGTGCTGCACGGGCCAACAGCGAGGTCAGGAGGACCACAATGCATCTGACAAATAGTCTACATCCCAAATACCAACACACTTCCCCCACACCCCACCAACTAGTTCTTTGTTCATTCTTGCGCAAAACTGCCTCCAGCTGCTGTGTGTGTGCTGCTCTTAAAAGTACAAGGACCCATACAACAATGGGCTCAAAGCTGCCACAGTTTACACAGCGCGTCAGAAACGTGCAAAACCACAAGATGATAGATACTGTTCAAATGCTTCAAAGCTCAAAGATTCAACAATGAAATGTTGACTCATGTGACTCGGCCAACGTTGTCTACCTCATACGTTGCAGGAAAGAATGCACCGCGGCATGGTAAATCGGCGAGACCATGCAGACACTGAGACAACGTATGAACGGACACCGCGCAACAATCACCAGGCAGGATTGTTACCTCCCAGTCGGGGAACACTTCAGCAGTCAAGGACATTCAGCCTCGGATCTGCGGGTTAGCGTTCTCCAAGGTGGCCTTCGAGACACACGACAACACAAAATCATCGAGCAGAAACTGATAGCCAAGTTCCGCACCCATGAGGACGGCCTCAACCGGGATCTCGGGTTCATGTCACGCTGCAGAACGTGACTCGACATCGTTGTCTGTTTTTCCAGTTTTTAAAAAAAAGTTAAAAGCTTAACTGCAGACTGCAGCATTTGACACGTTGGACCCCCTGTGACCCACCTCATTGTCTTAGCTGTACTCTGATGTGTCTTTGATGTAATGCCTCCCTGACAGATTATATCTCTGCAGACACATTGTTCTCTGTATATATATACTTTGTAACCGATTTGTATTCCCTCACTGTACCTGTACATGAAGAAGGAGCAGAGCTCCGAAAGCTCGTAATTTTAAATAAAACTATAACCTGGTGTTGTGCGACTTCACAATTATACAGGGCATTGGTGAGGCCACACCTGGAGTATTGTGTACAGTTCTGGTCTCCTTACATACTTGCCTTAGAGGGACTGCAGCAAAGGTTCACTGGACTGGTTCCTGGGATGAGGGGGTTGCCCTATCAGGAGAGATTGAGTAGACTAGGCCTATATTACTTAGAGTTTAGAAGAATGAGAGGTAATCTCATTGAAACATATAAAATTCTTAAGGGGCTTGACAGGGTTAATGCTGGGAAAATGTTTCCCCTGGCTGGGGAATCTACAACACGGGGTCACAGTCACAGAATAAGGGGTAGGCCAGTTAGGACTGAGATGAGGAGAAATTTCTTCACTCAAAGGCTTGTGAATCTTTGGAATTCTCTACCCCAGAGAGCTGTGGATGCTCAATCGTTGAGTATATTCAAGCCAGAGGTCGGTAAATTTGGGGGAACAAAGGGAATTAAGGAATATGGGGATAGTGCGGGAAGGTGGAGTTGAGGTAGAAGATCAGCCATGATCTTGTTGAATGGCGGAGCAGGCTTGAAGGGCCAAATGGCCTACTCCAGCTTCTATTTCTTATGTTCTTATTAATGTATTTCCACACCCAAAAGTTACGCATCGAGCTTGCAAAGAAGGAAACCAGAAAACAACAAAAGGGATCAGGAACTTCAAGGAATTTAAGCTGCAGCCAGCACAATGGGAGGCAGGGTATAAGGAAATAAACCCACCAATTAGCCCAAAAGGAGGCCAAACAGCAAGACAAGAAATGGATAAGAAGGACACACGGCAGTATGTACAAAACAGAGCAGGGTATAAGCAAACAGCTCAACAGCAGCTGACATAGGACCATTACTCTCTGTCTCGGGATTCAGTTCAGGAGAAGTACTGAGGATTTTGAGGATGCAGCTGGTAGATTAGATAAGGGAGAACCAGTGGATGTGGTGTATTTGGATTTTCAGAAGGCCTTTGATTGCACCCAAAACAGAACGACCTCGGCCTGTTTCTGTGCTGTAAATTTCTACACAGTGAGATGATTTTTACATCAGGCAATGGGAAGAAGCATTGAAGAAAATGGCAGAATTTGGGGGTGGGTGCCCAACCCGCCCCCGTGCCATCTTGCCAGGAGGCGGGAAGGGGACAGGCAGATAAGAGGATTATCCCCATTTTGAGCTCTGAAGTGCGGGCTTCCCGAAGGCTGCGAACCCCGCCAGGGTCACCGAGGCGAGTAGTGGGTCTGCGGGGTGCAAAAGTGCGCTGTGAAGGTAAGTGATGGGTGCAAGTGTGGAGAGGTGAGTATGTGAGGTAAGTGGAAAGTGTTGTAAAAGTTTACTTACCTTTGTTGCTTCCTGCAGGCTTCAAGAGTTGGGGATGCGGAGAGTCTCGCACCTCCGCGGCAGAGATGACAGATGGCCGTTGCATTCTCCAATGCAACAGCCATCTAATTTCTGCTAAAGAAAGAGCTTTGATGAGTCTTGAATTCAAGAACTCATCAAACTACAATGAATGTCAGTGTTTGACAGCTTCACAGAGCTGTCAAACGATGACAATTCATCTGTCCAAAATTTTGGACAGATGAAACGTCATACGTTGACGTTCTCTGTAACCGGCTTTCCCTTAATTGGCCTGCTAAGCCCGCTGGGCGGGCTTAATGAGGTCAATCAAGGGAAAATAGTGTGGGTTGGCCAGAAGTTGATGGAGGCGGGACTGAAACCCGACAAGTGGGAGCCCCGCCTCCAAAAGCTCCCCATGGGCAAAATCCAGCCTATTGAAACCAAAGACAGCCTGCAGATCAGTTCTGAAATTAAAACAGAAAATGCTGGCAAAGCATGGTGGGGTCTGCTAGCACTGTGTTCTGACAAAGAGTCTCCATCCCAAATAGCACCCCTCCCCACACCTCAGCAAAACATGAGAACATAAGAACATAAGAAATAGGAGCAGGAATAGGCCACTTGGCCCCTTGAGCCTGCTCCGCCATTCAATAAGATCATGGCTGATCTAGGGCTCAAAGCCACTTCCCAGCCCGCTCCCCATAACCCTTCACTCCCTTATCTTGCAAAAATTTGTCTATCTCCACTTTAAATATATTTAATGACCCAGCCTCCACAGTTCTCTGAGGCAGAGAATTCCACAAATTTACGACCCTCTGAGAGAAGAAGTTCCTCCTCATCTCAGTTCTAAAAGGGCAACCCGTTATTCTGAGACTGTGCCCCCGAGTTCTAGATTTCCCAATGAGGGGAAACATCCTCTCTGCATCTACCCTGTCGAGCCCCCTCAGTATCTTATATGTTTCGATAAGATCACCTCTCATTCTTCTAAATTCCAATGAGTATAGGCCCAGCCTGCTCAACCTTTCCTCATAAGTCAAACCCCTCATCTCTGGAATTAACCTAGTGAATCGTCTCTGAACTGCCTACAATGCAAGTATATCCTTCCTTAAATAAGGAGACCAAAACTGTACGCAGTACTCAAGGTGTGGTCTCACCAATACCTTGTACAGTTGTAGCAGGACTTCCCTGCTTTTATACTCCAACTGCCTTGAAATAAAGGCCAACATTCCATTTGCCTTTTTGATTACTTGCTGTAGCTGCAAGCTAACTTTTGTGTTTCATGCACAAGGACCACCAGGTCCCTCTGAACTGTGGCATTTTGTAATTTCTCTCCATTTAATTAATAGTTTGCTTTTTTATTTTTCCTGCCAAAGTGGTTAAGCTCGCACTTTGCCACATTATACTGCATCTGCCAAATGTTTGCCCACTCACCTAGCCTGTCTATATCCCTTTGCAGATTCTTTGAGTCCTCTGAACAACTTGCTTTCCCACTGTTTGCAAACTGTCTGTGAAAAGTGGGTGCAGCTTCTCAGGGGAAGAGCTGCCCAGAGATTTAAAGAGACAATCCATGAAGCGGGCAAAAGTAATTTGACTTATATAAATATAGCTCCAAACTAGACTTTCAGCTACAGGTTTTCCTTGACAGTACTTAGCACGCTTGCCTCTGAGTCAGAAGGTCTGGGTTCAAGTCCCACTCCAGAGACTGGAGCACATAATCAAGGCTGACAATTCAGTGCAGACAGTGCAGTACTGAGACTGGGATGAGACGTTTAACTCAGGCCCCGTTTGTCCTCTGAGGTGGATTGTAAAAGATCCCATGGCACTATTCGAGGAAGAGCAGGGGCGTTCTCCCCGGTGTCCTGGCCTGGCCAACATTTATCCCTCAACCAACATCAGCAAAATCAGATTATTTGTCATTATCTCATTGCTGTTTGTAGAACCTTGCTGTGCGCAAATTGGCTTCTGCGTTTCCGACATTACAACAGATTTGAACATTTCAGAAGAACTCAATTGATTAAAGCACTTTGGGATGTCCTGACATCAAGAGAGCTACCACTGAGCCAGCAAGGCAGCGGACATTGAGCAGCGGGGGAGGAGAAACCCGTGTGGGTCTGGAGTCAGCCCAGAAGCGAGCAGAGAGAAACAGCAATGATTGCCTCTTTGTCGATTGTGAGAGTCCCAGCAGAAGAGCAGAAACTGAACGGTTAAAAATGAGGAAAATTCCCCCCGCCCCGCCCACAAGGCAAACTGACCAAACAAGCTAAAAAACTTTCTAATTCTAAATTCAGAAAATCACGGTCAGGGAACCATGAATAAGATTTCTGTTCAGAATGAACGGAAACTCATTTAACCTCATTTCTAATCCGTCTTCACTGGGGAATTTTAACTCCCGCCACCCGACGGAAACTGAACGGGGGAGGGGGCAGCTAAAGTGAAACAGGACCAAACATGCCAACTGCAATTTTAAATTGCAGGCACCAAGGACACCTGCCCAAAATTGCGGGTCTCCTTGCTTAGATATGCAGAGGGAGTTCCGGTGACGTCTTTGGGACCAGACTGCAATTGTGAGCCCAGGCTTCCCCGCCACACCAAACCAGTCGGGAACAGGAGCCGGGGTCAGCAGAGGCCCAGAAAGGGAGCTTTATTTAAAATCCCTTTTGTTTCCTGGTGGGCCCCACAAGGAATCCTTGGGCACACCCTGCCCTTGTCTTCCCTGCCCGTCCATCCATTTACAGGCTGTTGGAGGCTTGCATCTGCAAATCGGGGTCCTATCACCGGCACTTTGCATGTTCAAAGTGGGGTCTAATGCCGATTGTAATGCTGTCAGTAAGGTATTAAAACAAATGGGTTGACGCTGGCGGTGCAATAGGAAAGCCTAGGCCTTTATCCAGTAATGACAACTCTGCTAATTAATGGCGAGACTCGCGATTTGTAATAAAAAATTGCTCCAACTCGCGATTTCATGAGTCAACTGATTTTCCGTGACATCATATTCAGCGACTTCAGCCTCTTCCAGCCGCGCATGCGCCCTACGATTTTGAAAGTGGGGGGAACCTTGAAACTGCCGCCGGGGGAGCGGGCCTGTACTTTTATTCACTTTAAAATCCTTAAAGGGGTGAGGGGCGTTTTGAACCCCGCCCTGCCCCCTGCTCCTGAAAGGCCCTGGATCATGTCTGTACCGGTGGTGGCGGCCGAGCTGGCTTGCGGTTCCACCGGCTTCGCGGCCAGGCCAGTACTGGGACCAGGAGCCGGAGCCAGAGCCAGGCCTCCGCCCTCTTACAAGTACTTTGAAACAATTCAGGTCCTCAAAAGTGAACAAAATACAGACTCCGTTCCAATCAAATTCTGTCAGCGCTGCTGCTGGAGAAGTCTGTCCACAGAGAGATGATGTAGTGCTTGTAAGCTGCATACTCCGAGTTCAGACAGACAGAGAGAGAGAGACACACACACAGACAGAGAGAGGGACAGAGAGAGAGAGAGAGACAGACAGACAGAGAGAGAGACACAGAGGGAGAGAGACAGAGAGAGAGAGAGACAGACAGAGAGAGAGAGACAGACAGAGGGAGAGAGACAGAGGGAGAGAGACAGAGAGAGATAGAGACACAGAGAGAGAGAGGGACAGAGAGAGAGAGAGAGACAGACAGAGAGAGAGAGAGAGACACACACACAGACAGAGAGAGAGAGAGACAGACAGACAGAGAGTGGGACAGACAGACAGAGAGAGAGAGAGAGAGTCGGAGAGAAACAGAGACAGAGAGGGGGAGAGACAGAGGGAGATATAGAGAGGGAGAGAGACAGAGAGAGAGACACACAGAGGGAGAGAGACAGAGGGAGAGAGACAGAGAGAGAGAGAGAGTCGCAGAGAGAGAGAGAGACAGAGAAAGAGAGAGAGGGAGACAGAGAGAGGGAGAGAGACAGAGAGAGAGACAGAGAGAGGGAGAGAGAGAGAGAGACAGAGAGAGGGAGAGAGTGAGAGGTAGAGATAGAGAGCAAGTGAGGCAGAGAGACAGAGAGAGAGAGGGAAACACTGGGCCCGGAGCTGGAGATCGGCCGAGCATCTTCGCCCCGCAGCTGGACGGGGAGCTCGATGAAAAGCTGAATGGCGAGCTGGAGGCTGACCTGGCGTCAATGGTAAAGGGCTGGTCGGGGATTGATTCAGGGGTGGAAACGGGGTCTGGGGCTGAAAGGCGAGGGGAGCAACCGGGATTAGTGATCAGTTTGAGGGTGTGGGGTGGGTATTGGGGTGTGGGGTGGGTTTAGGGTATGGGGGCTGTGGGATGGGTATGGGAGTGTGGGGTGGGTTTAGGGTATGGGGGCTGTGGGATGGGTATGGGAGTGTGGGGTGGGTTTAGGGTATGGGGGCTGTGGGATGGGTATGGGGTGGGTTTAGGGTATGGGGGCTGTGGGATGGGTATGGGAGTGTGGGGTGGGTTTAGGGTTGGTATGGAGTCACTCTGGAGTAAAGGGAGGATATCGAACCGTGCCACACTGCTGCACTGGAAACAGCTTCAGATTTGAATCCAACTGACCCCCGTCTCGCCCCATTTCTATTTACATTGAAGTCAAAGGGAGAGATTTAAAATGGGCTCCCGACCCGCTATCACCCGTTTTACACCATCGCACAAAGTCAATAATCTACCCCAGTGAACTAGAGCTACCCTCTCACAGCCCAGATTGGGCCAGGGATGGGGGAAGGGCTCCACTCTCTCTTTCTTGCTGTCTTTCTCTCACTCTCTGCCTCTCTCTCTCTGTTTCCCTCTCTCTGTCTCACTCTCTTTATCTGTCGCTCTCTGTCTCTCTGAGCCTATCTCTCTGAGTCTGTCACTCTCTCTCCGACTCTCTCTTTCTCCATCCAGTACTTGCCCCATGTGTGGGATTGGGAACCTGTTGCCTGGGGTTCATTGGCCATGGACTTGTACCAAAACAATTCAGTGGCCCCTCCATACCACAGTGCACAATGGACATGGTGCCACTCTCCACGCTCCATTTGGTAATGCTTCACCAGTAATGCCAACTCTCGCAAAATAATTGCGAGACACACGATTTTTAATGAAAATTTACTTCAGCTCACGAAGGCTGGTGATAACGGGTAGGAATTTTGAAATGATTTTTGTAAAGCATTTTTAGATGCAGTAATATAGTTTTTGTAAAGAGCTGTTAGAGATTAAATAAAGCCACTGATGTGGTTTATAAGCTAAAATTACCAACTCATGATTTCTTATCAAATCTCATAATTTTTAAGAGAGGGTGGGGGTGGCATTATTGAGTATCTCCAAAATACTGTCCTTCCAGCACAGCACAGCTCAGCACAGCTCAGCCAACATCTCCTGAGTGAATGATTGTGATCGCAAAAAAGAATAGAGGTGTGAATGGCTGCAGCTCTCTCTACAGTGAGACAAGCTGTTATCTTAAGGTGCTTACACCATTCTCAGCAATTACTAGAGATGGGATTACTTTTAAAACATTTACTTCCCTTCTCAGAGACTAATTTCTTTAGAATTTTAGGAATTTTTCAGCCTCAACCCACAGGTGAAAACTAGCTAAGCTTGGGAATAAAACCACATGTATGCACAGTACAGTATCTGCCAGTCAGCATGGATTTTCTGTCCCCTTTACATCAATCATCTTTTCGAACTTCAATCAGTCCCTGTGCAGCAGGAAACCCAAGTGGAGAGTGAGGGCAGAAGGAAACCAGCATGCAGATGTGTGACCCTCTGGGAAGGGAACGGGCTTATCCGAGCTACTGGAAAAGGGAAACTATCCACACTGTAAAAACGGCTGTCACAAAACTTTAGACTTGAACTACAAAATATCGTGCTTACCTGGGCGTGTATCACAGTCTGTGATAGATCAGCGCTCTGTATTCTTTCAGTAATTGGTGCTGGCTTCTAAATGAGAAACATTTGACTCTTTGAATCAGCCCTTGCCTCAGTAAAATGTAAATAGCAGATAAAAGGCTGCTGCTCCGACCACTCACAGCCTCACATGTCTGGTGTTTTATTCAGTTTGGGTTTGAATAAGCATTTCTGCCTCGAGCCCCTGGCTGACACAGACTGGTCTCGGTACAGAGATGAGGGCCAACACCATGTCCCCTCCTCCAACTCCTGCCCATTACACAACAGACAGCCCATCGTCTGAGCAGAAATAAGTGGTCAAGAACTGAATCAGGCTTCACAATGGACCACAAGAGAATCTTAAGCGGACCAGACAGGTCACAAGTCAGAGTATGAGGGATTTACAAATTATTATTTCTTAGCTTTTAGTTAAGATCAAGTATAACATTCTTAGCATAGTACTATCTGTTACATCTCCCAGCTAGGGCAAAAAATTAAATTTGGAACACAGGTGGAATAGGGGCTCCTCCACTATTGCAGTGCCCTTAGGAATGTTTCACTCACCCACCCTCGAGAAGGACCGAAGTGCGCTGCTCAGATGGGCAACACGGTGGCATAGTGGTTAGCACTGTTGCTTCACAGCGCCAAGGACCCGGGTTCAAATCCAGCTCTTGGGTGACTGTCTGTGTGGAGTTTGCACATTCTCCCCATGTCTGCGTGGGTTTCCTCCGGGTGCTCCGGTTTCCTCCCACAGTCCAAAGATGTGTGGGTTAGGTTGATTTGGCTTTGATAAATTGACCCTTAGTGTTAGGGGGGATTAAATACGGGGATAGGGTGGGATATGTGTCGGTGCAGGCTCGATGGGCTGAAATGGCCTCTATCTGCATTGTGGGGATTCTGTGATTCTGTGAAAAACTGCGCAGGTCTGAGCAGCGACAGCACCGAGACCGGAACATCATGGGACAGAACCCGAGGGTCTAAAACGAACAGAGGGAAAAATTAGAAAAGTGACGTCAAAATCAGCGCAGAGGCAGGAGAATGAGGAATTACAGTTAAATGTTTATTACTTATTTATTCACACCCCAATTGAAATTATCAAATCGACTTTTTGTGATACATAGAATCATACAGCACAGAAAGAGGCCATTCTGGCTCTTTGGTAGAGCTAGCCAATTAGTCCCACTCCCCTGCTCTTTCCCCATAACCCTGTAATCATTTACCCTTCATTTATCCAATTTTCTTATGTCTGTCACTATTGAATCTGCTTTCACCAACTTTTCAGGCAGTGCCGTCTAGATCATAAAAACTCACTGTGTAAAAAAAAATTCCTCATGTCGCCTCTGGTTCTTTTGCCAATCACCTTAATATTGGGGTGCGGGGTGGGTCGCACTTTTCAGTTCTCCCTTGTCCAACAAGGGGCGCCTGCCTGCGGTGAGCTCGTGCCAGCAGTTGCACAGAAATCCAACAGGGGGCATCGTCCAGCCAAAACATGCCAACTTCAATTTTAAATTGCAGGCGCCAAGGACACCCTCCCAACGTCGGTGGGGTTCTTGTTTAAATACGCAGATGGAGTCCTGGTGATGTCTTCGGGCCCTGACTGCAATTGTGAGCCCAGGCAGGTAGGTTTCTTGAATCCTTTTTGTTTCCTAGTGGGCCCCACAAGGAATCATTGGGCATCCCCTGCCCTTGGGTCTAATGTCGATTGTAATGCCGACAGTGAGCTATTAAAACAAATGGTTCAATGCCGGCGGTGCAATTGGAAAGCCTAGGGTAGTAACTACAAAATACAGTCCATCCAACACAGCCCAGTACAGCACAGCTCAGCCAACATCTCCTGAGCAAAAGCTGCCAGTGAATGATTGTGATCACATAAAAGAATAGAGGTGTGAATGGCTGCAGCTCTCTCTACAGTGAGACAAGCTGTTATCTGAAGCTGCTTACACCATTGTTGTCTCAGCAATTACTAGAGATGAGATTTCTTTTTAACTTTTTCTTCCCTTCTCAAAGACTTTTTTTACTTTTAAAGAAAATATTTTCAGCCTCAACCCACGGTTGAACACTAGCTAAACTTGGTAATAAAAGCACATGTGTGCACCGCACAGCATCTGCCAGTCGGCACGGATACTTCACTGTTCCTTCATTTTACCTGACGAAGGAGCAGCGCTCCGAAAGCTCGTGATTTCAAATAAAACTGTTGGACTATAACCTGGTGTTGTGCGACTTCTCATTTTTGTCCACCCCAGTCCAACACCGGCATCTCCGCATCATGTTCCTTCAGCGTCACTGGTTCATTCATTAAAATGTTCAGGTAAGTGACCTACGCTTGTTGTAAGACCCCTTTCTGATATTGGGCTGCCCCAGTGCCTGACTTTCTGCATAAACAACTCTCCCAGCAACTTGTGGTGTTAAGAGGCAGAAAGGATCGGTCAGCAATGCTGTTTAAAGGGTTAATATACTACATGCAGGTTATGAAATATGAGAATTATGAAATATTTCTTTAAATGCTAGCCACTGCTTATCTACCACCATACCTTTTAATCTATTTTTCCAATCTACCTTAGCCAACTCGCCCCTCATACCTATGCAATTGGCTTTATTTAAGTTTAAGGGGGGAAAAATTCAGTTGGTTTGCGCCTCCCGTTAGCGCCTAAAGAGGGCGCTAATGGGGCGGACAGCAACCAGCGCCCGGGCGTGGTGATGTTTGCGCCGCTCGTGAAATTGACTAGAGTTTTTGCTGCGGCGCAAAAGTTTACCGCCCCGATCTCCTGCGCCCGCAGATCGTGACGTCAGTCGAGCATGCAACGTCCTGGTGGCGCCCCGGACCGGATAATGAGTGGCGGCCCCCTCCTTTCCGCCTGCCGCAAGCAATGACAGGGAGACTGGAACGTTTCCCAGTTGGTGAGGGGCTGGGGGGTGCGCTATTTAAAGGTGCCCTCTTCCTGCCTTTTTCTGTGGTAGACATTTTTGCACCACTCATTCTAACAGAGAGAGAGTGAGACTTCTGCATAGAGTCAACGCAGTGTGAAGTAGCTTTGGCTACTGAGCATCACTTTGCAGGTACTTTTAGATTTGACTTTCATTACTTCGATTGTCAAGAGACTGTGGGGGTTGCACTGATTCGGGGCGTCATCCTGCGCCTGCAGAATCAGAGGCAACAGAGACGCAGAGAGAGAGTGGCAATCATGGCCAGACGGAGGACGGCCAACAGGCCTCTGCACAGGAGACCTTACCCTCCCAGGGTATTATGGGAACAATTCTCCTACATTCATTTGTCTGAGGAGCAGTGTTTGCGCAGGCTGTGCTTCAGCAAGGAGATGGTCACTGAGCTCTGCCACCTGCTGCAGCCAGATCTGCAGCCTCAACTGAGGACCAGGACGTCTCTGTCGGTGGCAGTGAAGGTCACAGTGGCTCTGAATTTTTATGCCACCGGCTCCTTTCAAGCAGCTACTGGGGACATCGCCAATATCTCCCAGTTCGCGGTCCATTGCTGTATCCGTCAGGCCACAAATGCCCTCTATAAAAGGAGACGCCAGTACATCTCTTTCCCTATGTCCCAGGGCAAACAGCATGAACATGCATTGGGCTTTGCGAGAATAGCAGGCTTCCCCATGGTGCAGGGCGCCATTGACTGCACGCATGTGGCATTGCGGGCACCGCAGGAGAATGCAGAGGTTTTCCGAAACCGCAAGGGGTCCACTCCTTAAACGTCCAGTTGGTCTGTGACCACAGACAGATGATACTCGCTGTCAATGCCCGCTATCCTGGCAGCAGCCACGATGCTTTCATCCTGCGCCAGACTGGTGTGCCAGACCTTTTCCAGGCACCGCATCAGCCAAGTGGTTGGCTTCTCGGGGACAAGGGTTATCCACTCTGCACCTGGCTGGTGACACTGCTCCGCAACCCCAACACCCCTGCTGAGCTGCGGTACAATGAGAGCCATCTCGCCACCAGGAACATCGTTGAGCAGCGGGAGGGAGGCCCACAATGTTGAAACTGCAAGGGCCGTCCGTCAACGATTGATAACAAGCCGCTTCTAGGCCCCTACTCAGGAAATGGCTTCTGGCATGGAGAACAACATGAATGAAAGCAACCCGCAACCCCAAAGCCGGTCAAGGCACAAATGATTCCAAAGGCCAAACCTGTACATTTTGAATACAAAAACTTTTTTATTTTACAAGCTCTGTGTGTGTCATTTCTTCATGACAAACTGATAGAAACAAACACAAAAAATCATTAATTAACATAACTGGTTCTCACAACCTGGAGATAATGGCCAAAACAGTAAACAAAAGTTTGAACACGAACCTCGGCCTTCAATAAAAAAATTCCCAACATTTCGTCACACCTCCTACTTTTTGCCCTTCGAGGGTGATCTCCATCCCTTGCGCACTTCCCCCTTTCCCACCCTACTGCTCCTCCGTAATGGGCTGCAGCAAGGCTGGTGGAAGGCTGCTGATTGTCAGAACCTGAGACTACAGATGCCCTTGAAGGACGGCCTCGACCAGCTCTGGGCCTGGATGGCCCGGCTGTAGACTGCACCAACTCTGCATGGGCGGCAGTAGTCTGGGCTACAGGCGGTGGGAAGTGCAATGGGGAAGTGACAGTGGTGGCAGCAGGAATGCTGTCATCTTGAGAGAGGACAGCAACTCCCTGCTCGACTGACACACTGGCACTCCCACGGGGCAGCACCTCAGCATCCCAAACAATCTGATGGAGCACAGATTGCTGGCCTGCTGCGGCGCGGTGAGAGCCCCGGGGAAATGTGTCCGAACCAGCGACAATGGCAGCAGTCAGTGCTTGCGTGGCCTCAATCTGAGTCTGCATGAGACCAGTCTGAGATGGGATCACGGCAGCCAGTGACTGAATTGCAGCACTAAGCATTTGCGTGGCATCCGCCTGTGCTACAGCGAAGTGCTCCACACTCCTTGCCAGTGCATCAATGGTTTCGGGCACCCTTCCCACTGCACCCATGAGCTGAGTGTGCATGTCCACCGCCTGGGTGTTCATTTCAGCGATGAACTGCTCCTCCTCTGCGTCCAGTGCAGCAGGACTCGCTGGACTACTCTCCCTCCGGGGAGAAGGCCCCCGAGCTTCCCTAGCCACATTGCGTTGCTGCTGCCCGCTGGGTCCCGGAGCTTCACCCTCATCAGGCCCTTTCCCCCTGCTCCCCTCCAGTGAAGACGCGGTCTCAGTGTGGGCATGGGCTTCCTCGGGAGAGGGTGGCGCTGATGCTCCGGCTTCCTCTTCCTCCTCGCCTGCGGCTTCACTCCCACTGGCAGCTTATGGGCCCGTCTCCTCAGCTGGTGAATCACCATCTGAAAGCAGGGAGGTACAAGAGTGGCTTTAGCGTGAGGACAGGGGGGCAGTAAGGGAGGAAGGAGTGGAGTGATTTAGTAAGTTGGATTGAAAGTGTCAAAGGCTGGTGTTGTGAGGGACAAGTGGAATGAGAGAGGAGAGAAAGCTGATGACCTTACCATTGCTGTCCCGAACGGGGTCGACCTCTCCAGGGGCGACGGGACCGATCACCTGGCTTGCCACAATCCTGTGGACACGCGCCTCAAGATCGCTGAGGGGGTGCAGCTGAGGCCGCCCTCCACCCGTCCGTTGCTGCTGTCTCCTGTTATGAGATAGCTTGGCCTGCAAGAAAAAGGATGGCGTCTCTGAGTAAATATACAGCCATGGTCTTGCCTGATGTGCCTCCCATAGTTGAATAGCCCTTACAATATACAGCCATGGTCTTGCCTGATGTGCTTCCCATAGTTGAATAGCCTTCATGTATGCAGCCATGGTCTTGCTTGATGTGCCTCCCATAGTTGAATAGCCCTTACTGTATGCAAGGTGTGGAATGCGCGTGTGTGTTTCATGAGAGGGCCATGGTGTTGGATGAGTGTTGGGCTTTGGGGTTCTAAGACCCGCTGGCCATAGAGTGAGGTTGAAATGGAGGGATGGAGAGGTATTGAAAAAAAGCCACTCACCCTGACGACCCGAGTGAGGTCGTTGAACTTTTTGCGACATTGAGTATGGGTCCTGGGCACCATGCTCCTGGAGGAGACGTGCTGAGCCACCTCCCTCCACACTCTTCTGTAGTCGCGCGGCAAAGGCCTCCTGCCACTCTCAGGGTAGAGTATAGATCTTCTGCGCTCCACCGCACCAACCAGAGCCTCCAAGGCCTGCTCGCTGAAACGCTGAGCTCGTTCTCTCACCCTCTCCATAGTCCTTGAATGGAAAATGTAGGCACAGGTCGCTCCAGGCCGAGGTTCAAGGCTCCAATGAGCAGGGTGTGGCTGGAGAGCAAGATCGACCCTCCCCTTTAAGAACTGGCCGGCGCAAGTGTGTCTGTGTTCCATCGCTAACTGACATCACATGAGCTTGTGTAGCTCTTGATTTAGCGCTCCAATCACCTCCAGGGGGGATAAAAGCCAAGTTTGCAGTCGGAGGCGATAATTATCGCCAGGCGCTAAACTTTGCGCCCGGCTTATAATTGCGCCCCAAACGGGGCGATAGCGAATTTCTCCCCCTAAGACTCTAGTTTCGAACTTAGGCAAGTCACTCTCAAACTTAATGTGAAATTCTATCATATTATGATCACTCTGCCCCAGAGGATCCTTTACTATGAGATTGCTAATTAACCCTGTCTCATTACAAAATACAAGATCTAAAATTGCCTGTTCCCTGGTTGGTTCCATGACGTATTGTTCTAGCCCCCATAGTCTCTTCTAAATCGATGCAAGGAAGGTCAAATCAAAATGAACTTGCAAAGTATTGCTCAGTAACCAAAACTCCTTCACACAGCGTTGAATCTCTCCAGAAATCTCTCTCTCAGAATGCGTGGTGCAAAAATGTCGCCGACAAAAAAAGGCAGGAAGCGATTCCCCAGTCCCTTCCCGACTGCAAAAGGTTCCCCGCAACCTGTCGTTGCTAGTGGCAGGCAGAAAGGCAGAGGGCGCCAAGCAATATCCGGTCCAGGACGCTACCGGGGCGTTGCACGCTCGACTGACATCACGATCTGCGGGCGCAGGAGATCGTGGCGGTACTGTTTAGCGCCGCCGCAAAATGTCTGGTCAATTTTGTGAGCCGGGCAAACATCGCCACACCCGGGCTCTCGTTGCTTTGCCCTGATTAGCGCCCTCTTAGGGCGCTAACGGGAGGTGCAAAGCATAGAAGCATAGAAGATAGGAGCAGGAGCAGGCCATTCGGCCCCTCGAGCCTGCTCCGCCATTAATGAGATCATGACTGATCATCCAAATTCAGTACCCTGTACCTGCTTTCTCCCCATATCCCTTGGTCCCTTTAGCCTTAAGAAATATATCTGTCTCCTTCTTAAATATATTTAATGAATTGGCCTCAACTGCCTTCTGTGGTAGAGAATTCCACAGGTTCACCACTCT